>CAUYQG010056699.1:0-10818 GCA_963574415.1 Tarsius wallacei | reverse complement strand
TCCTAAAGTAAGCCATGCCTGTCATACTCTCAAAGCTTTAAGCTTCATCAAAGTCCCTGCTAGTGGAACGTGCCAAATGGTAAAGGAAGGAAATGGGCCATCAGCTCCTGAACTCATCCTAGTGGTCTCAGGGTCTGCAGCCCGCCTGGATCCCTAAAGCTCAGGCGAACCTCAATGCTGGCTCCCAACAACAGAGGGTGCAGAGTTTATGAGTGTCCCTCCTCTTCCAGTGGGTAGATACTAGGATGTTCTAAGGCCTCTTTGGAGAGGAGGCCTCTCATCCTGAGAGGGTGAAGCTTCCAGGGAGCAAAGCCATGTTGAATGGCAAGGAGAAGACAAGTTGAAAGTTCCCTTTGGTGGGTGTTCCCCAAGGAAGAGAAGTGACAGTAGAATCTTTGGGGACAGAATATTACGATAAAAGCTGCCAACCGGAAAAGTGTTTGCAGAGAGAGAATGATTGTGCCGCATGGAAATTCTTCTCGGAGTAAAACAATGAAAGGATGATAGAAGTTGCCAAATTTTCAGTATTCTCTTTGAAGGTAACATTTAAAATATTTATCAAGTGTTTAGGACGTAATCATTCTGAACTAAGCAGACATTAACCCTGCAGTGGCTGCAAGGAGGAAAAACGAGGATGATGGGACACTGGGAAGGGTGCAGGCTTTGGAGAAGCAATCATTTATCAATACTCGGAAACATCTCAATGTTTTAGCAAAAAGCATGGCCACATCAGCACTTACTAACCAATGATCAGCCCTGGTCCTTCCTCTTCTCTTCTTCCCCTTGGTGGCCATGTCCCTTTTTCTTTCTTTCCTCTCTCTAGCTGAGACCCCTCTGTTCATAAGTCATGTTATGCACTTCCTGTCCTGAGTGGATTTTTGCTGGCAGTGACTGGGATACACAGCTAGATGCACTAGTTAGGTGAGACGTGGGCAGGTGAACAGGTATGCAACAGCCAAAGATCCTCCTGGCAGGTACACTGCAAGTAAGAAGTAGTACCCTGACAGGTGTGTGCATCCAGTCATCTACATGGGCATGCTGCCAAGTCACTGGGTCACCAGCAGCGGGCCATCGCCAGCTCTCGTCAAGCAAGGAAGCCCACCACTTTCTTTTCTCAACCCAGGCAGGCAGCTGGAGTGTCAGAGAAGACCTCCCTCTGGTTTTGAGTCTAGCTGGGCATGGCTGGCAACCATCAGGGTGTGGCTGGAGCCCGACGATTTGAGTGGAGCACTGGGAAGTTTTTAAATATTTTTGGTAGAGACGAGGTCCCACTCTGTTGCTGGTCTTGAACTCCTGGCCTCAGGCGATCCTCCTTCCGGGGCTCCCTTAATGCCTGCCTGCCCTTTGGTACTTCTTCACTCTGAATCAGCAGCTCTAGAACGACAAGAGCAACTGTTTCTACGTCACAGAGTGATTGTGGAAGTTAAATGAACTAGTTTTTGTTCAGAGCCCAGGATGGTACTTGGCACATAGGAAGGACTCAGTAAAGACATCATTCTTGTTATTGTCGTGTTCCTTCTTTCTTATCCTGCACTTATGGAGACAAGCTTGACTCCTTTTCCCCAACCCTGCTTTTTTGTTTAAACTCATTCTGATCAGGGCTCACCAAAGCCTTGACCTCCTAGGCTCAGGCAATCCTTATGCCTCAGCCTCCTGAGTAGCTGGGACTACAAACACACACACTACCACGCTCGGCTAAATTTTTAAATATTTTTGGTAGAGACAAGGTCCCACTCTGTTGCTGGTCTTGAACTCCTGGCCTCAGGCGATCCTCCTTCTCGGGGCTCGCTGGGATCACAGGCATGAGCCACGACTCCCCCCAGCCTACCACCCTGGGACTTGCAATCGCGCACTGACATCCCCTGTTCCCCCTCTCCGTCTGTACTAGAAGCATGTTTATTCACCAGTTTCTGCTCAACTGTCACCTCCTCCAAGAGGCCTCCCTGACCTCGGGGGGCGTGCTCACAGTTTCGCTGGCTCCACCGGTCGCAGCCCCGATAGCGTCGCATTTCCACCACGGAGACTCGCTCTCTTGCCCGTCGCCCCTCCAGACCGAGGGGCAAGGACGGCGCATCCCCAGGACCCCACAAAACACCTGGAAGACAGTGTAATTTCGATAACTAGCTGGTGACTGGACGAGGGAGAAATGTTCTAGAGACCGAGGAGGCGCGACAATAGCCGCAGCGCCCACCGACGGCGGTCCTCCCTTCCCAGCCCGGTTCCAGCCCGCCTCTGCGCTTCCCGCGCCCCAGCCGCCGGCGTGCCCCGGCCAAGGCCCCAGCCGAGCGGCGGGTCTGGCTTTCGGGGGGTCGCGCCGCGGGGGCTCCGCCTTCTGACGTCGAAACTGGAGACCCGCGCCCTCCGACCGCGCCCGCGCGCTGGTTTCGGAACGCGGGACCGGGAAGAGCCCGAAGCTCCACTGCGCACGCGCGCCCTTCATAAATATTCACGCCTCCGCCCACGGCTTATTGAATATGCATCAGCCAGCGCGCTCAGCGTCCGTCCCGCCTCTCCCCGCCAGCCCGGAAGTGCCCGCTCCCGGCTTCTCTCGCGAGGCCGCGCCCGGGGCGGTGCGTGCACCCTCGCAGGCCGCGACCCCCGTGAGGAGCCGAGCGCTTCCCGCCCGCGCACGACCTTTGGCCTTCCCCGGCCGGCGAGGCGCGCGCCGGTCGGGGCTCGGCTCCGTGGCGAGGCCCGCGGCGTCTCCGGCTGGGCCGGCTTGGGCGAGCCCCCGGCCCGCGGAGTCCGTGCCAGCACGCGCCCCGGGCTGCGTCCCGAAGGGGGAGCGGGCCCGCGAACGCGCGAGGCTCGCCCGCCGGCCCGCGATTTCCCCGACCTCGCCCTCGCGGCCCGCAGCCTCCGCCGGAACCCGCGGGTCAGGTGGCTGACGAGTGTCTCTGCCTCCGATCCAGGCTGTCGGGGGAAAACAGTCTTTCGCGTCTTAAGTAGGAACAGGGGAACATAAGGATGCTTTGAAAGAGGCTGCCGGTGTTCACACCTCCGGGCCACTCACGTTCGCGCGGAATAGCAGACCCTACTCAGCGAAGCGAGACCAAAAATGTCCTTTGAAAGCAGCTCACAAAACATTTGCATGTGAATGAGCGAAATCCCAAAGCCTCGGCGCTGCAGCTGTGGGGAGGAGAAAACGCATTTGGGACCGGGAGCCCAGCAATCTGGGCTGTGGGCCCGGTGCTGCCTTCCCGTAGCTCTGTGAGTTTGCCCAACTGGCTGGTCTGGACTTGGGTTTCCTCTTCGGTCAACGACACGTTAGACGGGTGGACCTCCAAAAACCCAAGCCGGGTTAAGATCTCTCATCGTGGCCTGCAAGACACAGAGACGACGGTTTCCAGGAACCTCCACTCCCGGCCCAGCCCACACCCGGGGAGTCCAGCGGGCCAGGAGGGGCACCTGCGGGGGCCTCTTCGGCCGCACCTTCCCCAGCGCTTCACTCAGATGCTGACGGTGGCTGGGAATGCTTTCAGCCCGGGAAGTCCCTGGCCGGGTGAGAGGCGAGTCTCAGGTGCATCTTGTTCACGGACCATAAACGTCTACAAAAGTTCCTCATTTTTTTGCTTTGTGCAGCAAAATCTCATTTTCTAGTCGCTGTGGAAGCAGAGGACTTTTCGTATGTGGTGCTACTGTGTCTAGATGAGCGTTCCTTGAAATCTGTAATTTCTCTTCATTTCAGACAATCTGGGCTTCTTCAAGAATGGCTGCCTGCACTATTCCTTGGCGGGTAGTGTGTATTTCCTCATGGCCTTTTAATTATGATTTCCTTAAGCAGTTATTTTAAGCTATTACTGATACTTTGCTCTTTACCTAAGTAATAATAATTATTATTAAGAATTGACTAAGTGCATGTTTTGGGGATTCATTATTTGAACTGTCAAAATTCCCCTTTCAGTCGAGGTGCTCTTATCTTAATTTTGCAGATAAAGAAACTAAAAAAAAAAAAAAAGCTAAAATAATATAAATATTTTGTCCAAAGTCAAACAAATGGTGGAGCTGAAGTCTGAATACACGTCCCTTTAACCTTGGCTTTTCACTCACTTCCCCTCCTTCTGGAGGTCAGGGTTCATATTTTCCCCGTCCGTGGCTTTTATTCCTAAATTCTTTTACATTTTGTACACAGAAGAAATATAGCATGCTTTTATTTCATCCTGAGACACTCTCTACAGACAAGTATTATAAATTTGGAGTCTTACGAGCATTGAAGAGGTCCCATCCCGTACGAAAGGCTTAGGGTGGTCTTGAAGTAGACTCTGAGGAGACATAGTTCAGGGCTGCTCCCCAGGCTGTGAACACTGAGTGCCTTTTCTGCTATAGAGAGACTAGACGTGAGCTTACAGTTAGTCTGGGCAGAGTGAAGACAGAGAAAGGAAAGAGAAAAGGCTTCAAGAGATCGTAGTCGACTAGGCTTGGAGGCTGGATTTGGAAAGTGGCAGTAGGTGAAAGGGTGGAATGAAGAAGTGCTGCCACACTTACACATTGGAAAAATAAATGTCACAATACTGAAATTAAAAAAAAAAACACCAAGGGTTTTGTGGCGGGGACAGAGGATCTGTGGGTGAGTTGAGTGTGAGAAACTTGAAGGAGAGGTAATTGGAGATCTGCCCAGTTTTATGTGTGGCTACAAACATTATTTAAATGATTGACTTAAAGCCTGTATTCATGTGAAATGTGAAGCTATGTGGTCAGATGAGGTTAAAAAAAAAAAAATTGTCCAGTATGAGAGGAGCAATGGATTGCTTGTGGGGTATCCTTAATGTTTCAGAGATGATCAAAGAAAGAGGGAAAAATCATTAAAAAGCCCCAAAAGGAACAGGAAAAGGGTAGAATAAAAATGGGGAAAGATGTTGCTGAAGAAAATGTTAAGGAAAGAGTAGTCAAGAGTGCAAAATTGTAGAGAGCTTACAATTATTGCAACAGAGTATTTGAGTTGTAGAGATAGTGAACTGATTAGTGTAATTTTTTCATTCTATGTAATTTTTCAGTTCCTGAGAACTGAAGCACAGATAGATATTACATTAGTGGAGAAAAATGATCCCCTAATGGGCCATGATAGAGACTGCTAAAGGTTTTTGTGTTCACTTAATAGTTTTATTGACATTTTGAAAATAAACTTTACTGTTGCGCAATGGATGGCAATTGGACTTCTAGTGATGAAAACACATCTTATTCATTTTACAAGTCAACAGCATCTATTCCAAGGATTTATATTTGTGGAATAAGGGCAACCAGAGTGCTGACGTGATCTCAGAGGAAGGGTTTTGTAATAAACATCCTCAAGAGACGAATGTCAAGAGATTATTGCCATCAAGGGCTTGATGAGTATTTCATGCTGCAGTATTAGTCACACTCCTCAGAATTTAGCTCATCATGTAGTTTTCCTTTACTTAACAATTTTTTTCACTTGTCTGATTTAGACACATTCCAAAAATTGATCACAATGCAGTAAGCATTACTGATGTTTACCTTATCATAGTGGAAATGACTTCATTGTCACTTTTGTTGCCAGGACCAATCCAGGGCAGATTGTGATCTTGGTCCAATATGAGCAAAACAGAATAAGGAAGATTTTCCTGGTGTGAAGGGCAACTGGAACGTGTATCCCAAAGAATTCCAATCAGAACATGAGACTTTGGTTCCAATACATGAGAGTGATTTAAGAGATAGCACACATCAACACAATGATGATAATTCCATAAGTGAAGCTGCAGACAGCACAAGGTTGGCATGCGCTTGCATTTAAAGCAGTGAAAAACCTCTCACAGTTGGAGGTGCGTGGTGACGACCTTCCAGCTCCAACTTCCGCTCTTACGGGGCTGCCACAGGTCCAGGCACCTGTAAGCTCCCCGTCCAGTGCCAAGACAGAATTTCACATAATAGGGTCTCACAAAATTTCAGCTCCTCTTAAAACACGTACTTAATCATCACCCATTCTGTTATTTTTTCAGTCATTCAAAGCATGTTTTGGTTGCCTTTCTATGTGCCTTGGCACCATTCTTGTGTAAATAAGATAAACGCCTTGATGGTGCTTATGTTTTAGTAAGGAGAGACAAAACTGGATGGCCCCAGACTCATTTCCTTCCTGCCTCTGGAAGCTCAGCATAGAGCCTGGTAAGGACCTCTCCATCAGTCTTGCAGAGGGACAGGTTATAGTTGGTGGCCAAGTTCCGAGCTTTCTCTCCAACAAGGCCATTTCCCCAACCAGGGAGAGTACGTGTGTCGTGGCTAGCACCCGTCCCCAGCCCTTCCCCAAGACACACGCCACAAAAAAAACAGACTGTCACAGGGACATCCTTGTTTGCCAGCCCCTTGGTCCTGGTGCCTGCAGCCCATCTACGTCCTGCCTTAGCCCCAACGAGTAGCAAGTATGGGGAACTTGTATGCACTCTCCCACGTCTCCGGATGTTTTTCTCCAGTAAACTATTTTATATCTGAATTTCATGGTGCTGCAACACATACACGATGCTTTCCAATAGTGCTAAGTGCCATGGAGGAACAAAGCTGTACTTTAGAGAAGGGCAGAGGCTGGGAGAGGATTACTTGGTGAAGACAGTCGGGAAGGGCTCTTTGAGGAGACAGTGCTAGAACCAAGCAGGAATGATAGCAGGCAGGCAGCTGCGCAGAGAAGGAGGGGCTAACTGGGCAACATCAGCCAGTGTGGAGGCTGGCATAAAAGATGAGGGTGACCGTCTGTGGGATAGAAAGTCAGGAAGCAGCGTGCCAGGGGAAGAGTCCAGCGTGGCTTCCAAGGGGCGGCCTGGGATCCACGAGGAATGAGGTCTCATTCTAGCCACAAGATGCTAAGGGGAGGCTTAATGTGACTTGACAATGTGCCTGAGAGCTTCCCTCCTGAACCTGGAGCCAGGAACGGAAGCAGAGAGCCCTGGGAACAGGCCGTCACTGTCATCCAGCGGGTGAAGCACAGGCGCCAGGACTGGTCAGGCTATGGAGCTTGTGGCTGCATGCCGAGCAGGGGGAGAGGCAGGGAGAAGGGGTGATGCCCAGGCGGGAGACTTCCGTCTTTGTGCTTGATGTACAGGACCACACGCAACCATGTACGAGCAGTCATGGATACAAAACGAGAAGGCAGTAAGAAATGAAGATTAACAAAGACTAGAGGACTTCTGTAAATGGGAAGTCAGAGAAACCAACGTCTGAGAAAGGGAAGTGATTCTGAAATACTCCTGGGACGCTGACAGCCCTCCACCCTCCCGTCTGTTAGAGGTTACAGCCCTCTGGAGGCTCTTCTGAAGAGGTCTAGTAAGCTACTGCTCACTGCAACCATGTGGCAGAATAGGAGGGGGCCCCCAAAACCCTGGAACTTATTTATAAAAAATGTGTGCTTTTTCTTGCATGTTTACACTTCAGTCACCCTCACGGTATGTGATGCAATACCCCCATGGAGATGCTTTCTCCACTGCTCAAAAGTTTGTGAACTTGTCCATTTTGATGCCTTTTAGTTAGTGCTTCTGCCGGTTTTTGTTTCACCGCTTCCACAGTGGCAAAATGTTTCTTTTCGAGGGCTTCTTTTCATCCGAGGAAACAAACCCAAAGGTTGCTCAGGGCGTGGTCAGGTGAATAGGGAGGGTGGGGCATAGCGGTTACGTTGTTTGGGGTTAAAAACTGCTGAACACTCAGCGCAGTGTGGGCACGTAGGCTTGTGAAACAGTCATCATGAAATGGGCAAAAGTTTGAAAGGATCTCCAAAAAGGAAATTCACTGAGGCCAAACGCAGCCTCTTACAACGCCAGCTGATACACAGATGCCGATGGGTTCCTAGAAGATTCACCTAGTGGGGAAGCTCTCCAAAAGATAACTCAGGTTTTCCGGGGGGGAGGCGGCCGCTGGTATTCTTCAAACCCGGATTTAAAACGTGAGACAGAAAACATAACCACAACTTGGGAGAAGCGAACCCACAGCTGTTCACCACGGGTCAGGACCAGAGTCCCAAGCCTACTTGGAGTTTCGCCACCAGGATCCACCGCAGAACTGGAGAGAATGAGTCACAAGAGTCCACCCCACCACAGGAGAAACGTCGGAAGCGAACTAGTCGCAGAGGGAAGCCCCGGGTGTCGGCTGCTTCGCACATATCACCTTGGGCGACCCTCAAAAGCGCCCTGAGAGGAAGGCGTGGTTTCCTCCGTCTTCAGGAAGAAGCAGCTCAGAGAGCTCTCGCTCCAAGCTCGGAGGAGAATCCGGCCGCGCTGTGCCCGGGTTGCCGGTCCCAAGCCCCACCCCGCCTCCCACGGCACAGAGGCCCCAGCCAGCACCGGCCAGACGTGGGAGGCTCCAGGGCTGGGGGGGGGGGGTCGGCCCCCTAGGAACGGCTCGGGACCGCTGGAGAGGCGTCCCACGCAGACTCTGTGGCTCTCTTTTGGCCACCTCTCCCGCCTTCCAGCTGTGGTTTTCTCCGGACGCCATTCGCGGGTCCCCCGAGGAAGCAAGACGAGGCTTGCCCCCAGCTCCGTCGGCCTCGTGGCGCGGAGTCGGCCCGGGGCGCTCGTCCCGAGGGTGGGAGGCCCGCCCGGCCCCTCCCCGCCCCCTCCGGGAGACCCCGCAGACCCTCGCTGCCTCGTTCTGCCTCCGTCTCCGTCCGGTTGTTTTGCATACGGAGCCCAGCACCTTCAGTCAGGAGGGAAGACCCGGGGGTCACGACTCTGCCATTACGGAGGAAAGCCGCTCTGGGCAGACACTTCGGAGCCGGGGCGGTCGCTTCCGGACACGCGCCGCTCCCTTTCCGCCCTTCCTCCTGAGGGCCGCCGCTTCCCGGGGCGCTCACTCCGGGGTCTCCCGCGCGGCAAACGGGCCGGCGCGGCGCCTCCGCGTCCAGGCGCCCGGCCGGTGTCTGCGCTTCCGCCCCGCCCTCTCGCGGCCGCCCGGCGGAACTGCAGGCCCCGGCCCACGACCGCGCCGCTCGCGGCCGAGGCCGTGTCCAGGCCGTTTTCGCTCCTCGGTGGGCGAGCCAGGGGTCGGGGTCGGGGTCGGAACCGGGCGGCGCGAGCTCCCCCACGACCACGCGACTCGCGGGCGAACGGCGCCTCTCCGACTTCCGTCGGCAAGGGCGACAGAAAAACAGACTCCTTCAAGGCGCTCGCCCTGCCTAAGGGTGTGGAGCTCGGTGGTCGGGTGTGGACGACGGGGCGTCTCCGAGAAGACCCCCGGAAGCACCCGGAACGGAACGTGCGTGGCTGTCACGTGCGTGGGGACGGGCTTGGCCGGGAGCCGCGCGTGGCTGCGGCGGAGCGATGTCGCCCCCTGCTGTCTTTCCCAGACACTCCCGGGGAGATCGTGCAAGCCTTTGCTTCTTTGAGCGCTTCTCACTGTGTATTCTCCAATGAAAAAAACTGAGCTTTCAGGGTCAAAACAGGAGAACACGAATGTTTATTCACGCTCCTAAAAAACCCCACTGAGGCGTAATTTCCACTCCATAAAACGCACCCTCACGAAGTGCATCCGTGCCGGGAGTGTGGACCAACGCACCCCCCGTCGGCGCCCCCAGTCGACAGCAGGCCACCTGCGCCCCGTGCCTGTCTGCGGACGAGCCCACCAGCCCCGCCCAGGCACGGCCTGCTGCGCCTTCGGTCGCCGCAGAGCATTTTGACTTTTCAGGGTGTCATGGAAGTGGAATCAATCGCCACAGGATGTGTCCGCGTGTCTCCATGAACTCGTGCTTTCCCTTCATCATTTGTTAGACCTGTTCACGTCGTTACATCCTACAGTCCCTTATCCACTTTCACTTGTCAGTGTTATTCTCTTGGATGAGTGCACCCCAATTTATTTGCCCATGCTTCTGTTGACGGGCTGTTTTCAGTGTTTGATTATTACGAATGAGATAGCGAGGAGCACTTGTGTATGATGCGTGTGGACGGATGTTCTCGTTTTTCTCGGTAAACATCCCGAAGTATATTGCTGGGTCTCAGAGCGCGGAGATGTTTGACTTTATAAAAAGCAGTCAGGGTCCTGCATAATCCACGTTTGTATACCTAACCCTGAATTGTACCCTAAAAATAATTGTACCTTAAAAATAAAAAAAATTTTTTTAAGCCGGGCTCGGTGGCTCAGCCTGTAATCCCGCGCCTTGGGAGGCTGAGGTGAGTGGTTCGAGACCCGCCTGGGCAGGCGAAACCTCATCTCTACAATAAACCAAGAAAATTAGCCGGGTGTGGTAGTGCACGCCTGTAGTTCTGGCTACTCGGAAGGCTGAGGCAGGATCGCTGGAGCCCAGCAGGTCAAGGCTGCGGTGGCTGGTAGTGGCCACTGCACTCCAGTCTGGGCGACAGAGTGAGACTCCAACTCAAAAAAAAAAAAAAAGAAAGATTTTATTTTTTTTAGTTCTTTCATAACTTGTCAAAGTGTGGGAAACGTTGGTAACAATAGGTGGTCCATTCTTGCTTTAACAGATGCAATCCATGTAGAATTGGTATTGCCAGATGCAATCCATGTAGAATTGGTATTGCCAGAACTACCCATTTTGTTAAGAGTATTTGCATTCTTGCCAAGGCTGGAGCGCAGTGAAACAATCATAGCTCACTGCAGCCTCAAGTTTCTGGGCTCAAGCAGTCCTCCCAACTCAGTCTCCACAAAAAATGATGTGTGTAAGCTAACGCATATGCTAATTAGCTCAATTTAGTCATTTCACAAAGTATACAAATTTCAAAACAGCATGTTGGACATGATAAATATATACAATTTCTTTTTTTTTTTTTTTTACTTTGAGTAGAAATCTTTAGCCCATAAATGAATTCAGTTGCCACTACCATCCACCCCATCCATGACCTTCTGGGCTACAGCGATACTGCCAAATCCATC
>CAUYQG010056697.1:0-29480 GCA_963574415.1 Tarsius wallacei | reverse complement strand
TCCGCCTCAGCCTTCCAAGTAGCTGGAATTACAGGCGTGCGTTACCACGCCTGGCTAATTTTTTGATTTATTGTAGAGATGAGGTCTTGCTTGCCCAGGCGGGTCTCGAACCCGCGGGCTCAGGCAATCCACTCACCTCAGCCTCCCAAAGAGCAGGATTACAGGCTGAGCCACCGAGCCTGGCTTTTTATTCTGTTTATGTGGTTTATCACATTTATTGCTTTGCATGTTAAACCAACCTTGCATTCTAAAAAGAAATCTCACTTGGTCATGGTGTGTTATATCCTTTATGTGTTGTTGATCTTAGTTTGCTAGTATTTTGTTGGGGTTTTTTGCATTTATGTTCATTAGAGATATTAGCCTGTAATTTTTTTCTTCTCATTGTGTATTTGTCCAGTTTTAGCATCAGGGTAGGGCCAGATTTGTTAAATGAGTTTGGAAGTTATCTCATTACTTTTATTTTTTGGATGAATTTAAGTGGATTGGTATTAGTTCTTAGCATGTTTGACAGAATTTAGTTATGAAGTAATGTGATCCTGGCCTTTTCTTTGTTGAGAGACTTTGAATTATTATTCTATGTCTTTATTTGTAATTGGTCCATTCATGGTATTTATTTCTTCTTGATTCAGTCATGGTTGGTTATGTATTTCTTGGAATTTAATCATTTTATCTGTGCTATCTAATTGTCCATAACACCTTTTATTTCCAAAGTAAACATTGAAATGCTTTCTTTTTCCTTTTGGCTCATATTTATTTGAGTCTTTTTTCTTTTTTAAGTTTGTCTAGCCAAATATTTGTTGATTTTGTTTATTTTTCAAAAACTTAAGTATTAATTTTGTTGATTTTTATGCAGTTTTTTAATTTTTATTTGATTTATTTCTGCCTTCATCATTATTTTGTTTGTTCTGCTTAAGTTGGGCTTAGTCTTTTTTTTATTTTATTGAATTGCCAACACAGATTGGTTTTTGAGCTATTTCTTCCTCTCAAAATACCATGGTTTTTTATAAAAAGTATTTTTAATAAAGCTGGATACAGTTTGGCTTGGAAAAAACAAAATTAGGCATTGAATGCAATACAATTTCCTCTTATTACTGACTTTCATGCATCTCATTAATTGTGCAGCCAACATAAGAACTTGCAAGTACATAAAACAAATATTTACAGATGTGAAATAAAAAATTGATAGTAGCCAGCTCGGTGGCTCAGTCTGTAATCCCGTGCCTTGGGAGGCTGAGGTGAGTGGATTGTCTGAGCCCGTGGGCTCGAGACCCACCCAGGCAACTTGGTGAGACCTTATCTCTACAATAAATCAAAAAATTAGCCGGGTATGGTAGCGCTCACCTGTAGTTCCAGCTACTTGGAAGGCTAAGGCGGAGGGATCTCTGGAGCCTAGCACGTCGAGGCTGCAGTGGCAGGGAGCGGCCACTGCACTCCAGTCTGGGTGACAGAGTGAGACTCCAACTCAAAAAAAAAATAGTAATTCAATACGAGTATAGTTCAACACTCCATTTCCAATGATAAATAGAACACTCAGGCAAAAAAAATTAATAGAGAAATAGCAGACTTGAAAACCATTATAGACAATATGGACTTAGATAAATACAGAACTTTTCCACTTAACAGCCAAAGAATATATATTCTTCTTATATGTACATAGAACATTCTCCAGGACAAATTCCATGTTAGGTTTCAAATAAGTCTTATCAAATTTAAGATAAAATCAAACCAGATATTTTTTCTGATTACAATGAAGTGAAATAGAAATTGATAACAACAAGACAATGGGAAAATTTACAATTACATGGAAATTAAATAGCATATTTTTGAATAGCCACTGGTCAAAAAGGAAATTAAAAGGGAATTTTTTTAAAAAGTCTCAAGATGAGTGAAAACAAAAGCACAACATACCAAAATTTAAGAGAAGCAGCAAAAATTTTAATAAGTGGGAAATTTATATCAATTTTTGTTTTATATATTTTGAAGTCCTATTGTTAGATTTATACAAATTTAGTTTGTTGTGTTTTCTTAAATAATTAATTGCGTATTATCATATAATGTTATTTCTCAAAGGAAATACTATTTTTCTGAAGTCTACTGCTTCTGATATTAATATAATTATTCCAGATTTTTAAAAATTATCATTTGCATAAAATATATTTCTAGTCTTTTATTTTAACCTGATCATATTTGCATGATTAAAGTGGACTTCACATACAATTGAATCTTGCATTTTTATTCAATCTGACAATTTTAAGCTTTTAACTGAAATGTTCTGATCATTTATTTTAATATAATTATTGATGTAGTTAGAGTTAAATGTTATTTATTTTTTATCTTTGTCATATTAGTTAATTGTTCCTTTTTCTTTTTTTTACCTGCCATTTTACTTTAAAGTAATCTTATAAAAATTATTATGCATATTTTATTTTAAAGATGTAGTGTACAATTCAAGATCAGTTATACAAGTCAACATTGTACAGTTAAAGTCCCCACTTTGCCTGGTTTGAGATCAGGTATGCTTGTTGACATTTTATGTGGTCTCCCACCCCCATGGTATCCTGCTACTGTCAATCCCTTTCTTATAATATAATGGTAAATGTTCAGGGTCCACTTATGAGTGAGAACATGTGGTACTGAGTTCTTTGTTTCTATATATACTCTATATAGAGTATAATAGACTCTATATCCATTCAAGTTGCTGTGAAGTCCGTATGTTTGTCCATCTTTATGGCTGTATAATATTCCATTGTGTATATGTGTGTGTGTGTGTGTGTGTGTGTGTGTGTGTATGTATATATAACACACATCTTTATTGCTTTATTTTATCTCCATTTTTAACATTGTTTTATTAGTTGTTCTGTAGTTTATGCATACATATTTAACTTATCACAAAGGATTTTTGGATAGTATTGTACCATTTAATTTAAAGTGTACTTACCTTACATACTATATTTTTATTTCCCATCTCTTATTTTTTGTGCTATTTTTGTCATGTATTTTACTCCTATAGTGGTTATAAATCTTCAATGCCTTGCAACTTTTTTTAAACAATTAATTTTTTTAAAAGGTTGCAAAAACATGTTATTTGTATTTACTTTCTATTTTTCTATTTCTGGGGCTTTTCATTTCTTTCTGTAAACCCAAATTTGTAACTGGTATATTTCCAGCCTAAAGATCTACCTTTAAAATTTCTTGTAGTACAGGTCTTCTGGAAATAAATTCTATTAGCTCTTTAATTTCTGAAAAAACCTTCATTTTATCTTCTTTTTTGAAATATATTTTTGGTGGGGATCTGGGTTTAGTGTTCTAATTGATAGATTTATTTTCTCCTTCTAGTACTTTGCAGATGCCACTCCATTGTCTTTGACTTGCATAGCTTTTGACAAGAAATATGCTGTAATTCTTATCTTTGTTTCTGTGATGCTGTGCTCTCGCTCCCTTTTTGTTTCTTTTAAAATTGGCTTTTGTTTAAAAAAGAAACAGGTTAACTATAATGAGTCTGGGTGCTTTTTTAAAAATATGCTTAAAAAAAATTCCTGCCATAAATTCTCTAAACTTCATGAATCTCCAATTACTTATTTCTAGTTAAATTTGGAACTTATCTTCCATTATATTTTCTCATATTTCTTCTTTATTATTCTTTCCTTTCCTCTGTGAATCAAATGGCCATGTTAAATCATTTGATATTGCCTCAAAGCTTATGTATGCTTTTCTCAATATTTTTTTCAAAAATTTTCTTTGTTTTTCATTTTGGACAATTTATAGCAATCTACCTTTACACTCACAAGTTTATTTCTGAAATCTGACAAGCCCATTCAAGTAAGTCTTCAATTTGAATATTATAGTTTGTTGTTTTAAATTTCAGGAATTTGTATTTGACTCATTTTAATAGTTTTCACCTTTCGGTTCACAAGTGTTTTTCACCTTTACCAATATATACTTTAGCACAATAAATCATAGTTATTGGAAACCTCCTAATGGATAATTTCAAAATCTAATTGCTCAAAGAACTTCTCATGACTGTTTTATCTCTAGAAAATGACATAAAGTTTGTTTTCTGTTTTGGTTTTACTTTTGTTTTTTATCTTTTTTATCTATAATTTTATAGTGATTGCTGAACATTGTGAAATAAAGAACAATAGGGACTGATGTGAAGAACATTTATAGCTGCAAGTGTATGTGAATCTTCTTCTCTTAGGATGGGAGTGAGTAATTGAGCTGTGTTTAAGTTTGTTTTTGATATTTTTACCCTCATTGCAACTCAATATTCTAATTCCTTCAGTGGTGAACTGCCTGAATCATGTGAGTAGTATAAGACCTGTGGAGTAAGATGGTTTTCTGAGGGGTTTTTTTTTCTGCTGTATTCTCAGTTTTCAGCATCTGTGCCAAATAGAGAGTCTTTCTCTCTACACACTTTCTTCTCTAATAGTTACAAACTACTATTGCTTTTTACTCAATGCTAAGCTTATAGTGGTGTCAAAGAGTGAAGTTTTGTTTCTTCAGGTACAGGTTTAGACTTAGACAATGCCTGTGTGCTTGCATGAAAGAAATGTGAGGCCTTGTTATTATTCTTGTTTCTCTCCTCCCCAAGGCAACTATATTCCAACTTATATCTCTGAAGGTTCTTAAAGTGGAGAAATCCTTTTTCTCCCTCTATTCCCCAGCAACAGTATATCTCTGCTTTATATTGGTATAGCATCTTGCTCCATAAAGCTTTTCATGTTCCTCCTTCATTCTTTTGCTTGCTTCAAAACAGTGACCTTGCTTGGTTTTTGGTGTTAGGAAGGAAGGTTTACTAACCTTTTTTCAGCAACTGATGAAATCTACATTTACTCAAAGCGTTTGATCTTTAGGCCCTGAAAACAAAACAGTTTGCTGTCCTTTCCTCATTTTTTTCCTTTCATGAGAGAATATTCCAGGCAGGTGAACTATATTTCAAAACTGTTCCATCTCTGTTACACCTTTATCACTTAGATGTTATTCTCTGTCCTCATTATTTCCTATGAGTAACTTGTGAAGATCCTTAAAGGAGTCTATATACTTGAATGTAAATGCCCTTTTGTCTGTGCTCTCAGGTATTCTTAACTCCTGTTAGTCCCCATTCATTCCTTAGGAATGTATTACAATTTTGGCTGATTTCTTCTTATGTGCTTCTGTGGCATCCCTTTCTTCCTCAGTATTCTGCCAAAGTGACACTTTTTTGTCTTGTCTCTCATTTGAGATGATTGCCACCCTGTGGAACTCAGTTTACTTTGTTGTCACATCACCTTAGCTGTCAGATGGGTTTAAGAAAAATTGTATTTGTATAGATCATCCTGTATTCTCTCACTGTTAGGATCACAACAACATTCTTCTTTGGCTTTCTCTATTCTAATCATAAGCAGAAAGAAAACTATAAAGTATTAAAAATATGCTTATTGCTGAGTGATATATTTTCTTCTCATCATAGAAGTTCAAAATGGAGACAGGAAATTTCTGTTACAACTCAAAACAGAATTTGTTTTCAGATATGATATATCAGCCTACTGATTTGCAATCTGACTAATATACAGATTCACAAACAAAAGACAAAAAATAAAATCAAACCAAAAACGCAAAAAGAAAAATTGCATAGCAACAATGTAACAGAGGGTGTTCCTTATGTACTATAAAAAAAGAAACTGGTGGTTAAAAGTTTTGTGATATACCAAGTTATATACAGGTAAATAATTTGTTTCCTGGAGAACTTCTTCTGAATTTTAATATTCTAACAAGCACTGTGGTTCTATAATAAAATAAAAAATATATCTAGCATTTTGCAGTCTTATATTAGCAGAAGACTTCTTTCCTCTTTTTTTCATAACAGAGTATTTCATAGAGCTCATATGGGAAATGCTGGTTTAGATACTTCCAACAATGCTGGCATTTTAAAACATTTAAGTATTGTCTCATATTTTCAACTTTCATGTTGTCGTGTCTATTTATTTATGGTTTAACTTTCTTTTGATGAAACAAAAATGTGATAAAATAGCACAGTTAAAAAAATAAAAAAAAAAATGTTGACAACATACTAATTTATATTAACAAGCTTTTGATGAATTATATAAGCTCTAACATAAAATATAGTGTCCCCACCTCCACCCTGCATTCTCTTTAACCATATAAACCATACTGCAAATAGGCAAGGTTAAATTTGGGCAGATATTCACATTTTGGCTCTTGATGCTGAGATAATTTTTTATTGACTTTTTCCAAAACACCGTTTGAAAACATCTTCCATCTGTTCTAAACCAAACAGATAACCTCTGTCTGTGTTGTAAACTCTGGGAAAATAATCTTATGAACAGATCACTTTGATACCTCAATAATCTGCTTATTTTGGAGATAAGATGAACTTGTCTTATTCTGTACTATTTCACATTATTAAAAAAATTTATTTCACCCTTTCATTCACTCATTAGTTTATTAATAATCAATTGAACACTTAAACTCACCACCAATTGGAAGAACCAATGATGAATAAGAAACGTATTGTTTTTAAGACTATACAGATTATGGACCTGCACACTAAGAAGTAAAATAAACTATTTATGAAGTTCCATGATTCCTTCAAAATATTCTCCAATGCCAACATATACACATATTATAAATGCATATTGATCAAACTTTTCTTTTTCTTATTTACATTTTCCTTATGATATGTGATACTATAAAATACATTTTAGACCAAAATGTATAGATTATTATCTGTAACATATGTCACAAGTATACTTTGTATATGAGTCACTTAGATGTCTAGAAAAATGTTTTATAAAAAATTACTTCCATAAATGCAGTAGTTAAACATGGGAATATATTAACATTAATTTTTTAGAATTTAAAATTATAATTCATGCTCACTATAATTGACACAATATAATTTTTTTTTTATTTTTTTGCTTTTGACCTACACAGACATTTGTAGCAACTGATATGCCAAACTAGAGGGATCATCATATAATTGAGAGACTTTTTTTTTCCCATGGCTAAGTGCAATTGCTTGCCCCAAGATATATAAACTATGTTTTCAAGAAAAAAAAATAGTTAATTTAACCTCATTTTGGAAACTTTAATATTTACACCAAAAATTTGAATCACAAAATAATATCCAAGTTTTCTAATTATCGTTCAACACAGTGTGCATGGAATATTATTAAAGACTGTCCTATTGATATTTAATTTCTAAGAAAATTATAGAAATCAGACAAGATGTGAATAAAATAGGCATAAGAGCCTCCTAATAGAAACATTATTTCTATGCAAAAGTTTTAGAATAAACAAAACTTCAAAAAATCAACTTACCTAAAAAAAAAAAACCTACTTAAAATATCAAGTTTGCTTCATGATATTTATTTGATTAGTGTAAGCTAATAATAATCTGGTAAATTGTTGAGTATTGAGACATTCAAAAAGTAAGCTGATTAATTCTACATCAAGCATGGCTGCCATCTTGTGGGGACAGGATATAATGTATTGAGGGGCCAATCTCAATAAAGTATCCCTTTTGGGTTACAAGTCATCATTTGATGTCTAGTTGCTTGATGTTTATTAACATTCCTCTTGAAATGCCACATCAACATTCAGATAGAAGAGATAAGGTAACTAAGAGATCTATCAATATACATGAGTCTCTGATACTAAAAGTTCAATAACATGGCTAATGTATGAACATCGAAAAAGCTTTGGAATTCAAAGTTTTTCACTTGAATTAACTTCAATAATGGATGAGCTTGATAAAGCACTTATATTTATCAATCATTTATGTTTCAAAATTTGGTTAGAATTTATATTTCATTGAGTTAGAAGAGAATATGACATTGCCCTGACAGGACAATCTCACAGATTTACAGGAAGCTTTGAAAAGAAGGAAGGACTAATGAGTTTATTTTGGAAGGAAGTAAGGGAAAAAGTAAGGAAGAAGGAGATATCACTTATCCTTGAGGATATGATTTGCACTAGTGTCACAGACAAAATGGTCTGACAAAGTAGTAAGCAGTAAGTCAGTGCAACATTGACCTGAAAAAAAGGTATATGCAATGTAAATATGCTACATAGCATGTTATATAGACAAATACAATTTAATATTTTTTCAAAGCTTTTTTAAAAGTTAAAAAGTGTGTTCCAGTCTTTCAACCAATATCAATATAACTTCTAGGATTGATCTCCCGTACTCTTCTAGAAAACCAAGATACTGCAAAAGAGAGCAACTTCTTTGATATGCTAAGTATAAAATAATACCCTTTCAGTACCTCAACCAAAGAGAATTTATATTTTTCACTTCTGTAAATGAATATCTTAATTATAATCTTACAACCATTTGCCACAACTACCTGCATCTATTTATAATCTGTCATTGCCCTTGCTTGTATAGTTTTCCTTTCTTGCCTAAGTTAAAGTTTCCATATATTTAGAAACTTTTGTGTGGCTAGCCATACCTATAATATTAATTATATAAATATGGAGAATCAGAAATAATAACCCATATTTATTATATTTTTATGATACTCTTTAAAAAACTAACTCCTCTTGCTAGCTTTGACCCCCTCACTCACCTTAGGGAGGTGATTCTCCTTTCTCTCTCTCTTTCTCTACAATTTACTTTCTAAATAAACTATATTTTCCAATCTAAAAAAATAAAAAGCCTAACTCTTCTTTAAATTTCAAGTAGGTCTACTCTTATTTCGCAGATTTTTATACTAAAACAAAATAACACTCGTGAATCATTAAAGTATTATTGAAGAGTTCTTTAAAATTGATTGATGCAACGACTTACTGGTGTTATAACAGTAAACAACTGATATTTTAAATTTAGGCATTGGTATTCTTCACATTTTTTTAAAAGAGAAAATACAGAATTATACGCTCGAAGGATTTCTATTTACTTGCTTTCCAAATTGTACATGATTGAAAGTGTCTGCACTTGCACTCTCCCATCAATGCAACTTAATATTTCTCCAACATTCTGTTTTGCCATGAAAAAATACTACATTTTATAGTTTACACCTAATTAATTGTTCATATTATCTACCATTTTTTGAAATTATTGATGTCCATATCACGATCATTGCCTGAATTAAGTGAGTTTCCACCTTAGAAGAATAAATTCTTCAACATGATTCACATATTTTTTATTTTTAAAAGTTAATTATTTGTTATAAATCTTTAGTGAATGAAGTCTATTCCCCTGTACCCCAAGCATGTGCCAGAATTTCACAAAGCTTGAATTTCAATACACTTGGCCAGGTGTGTCAACCATTTCCATATGATAATGCTTTAATTAAGGCTAAGCAGCCTTAATGAAACCAATAGATAGCTTTCACTAAAAAGTTTATGTAAAAAGCACAACCAATGAATTTATTATTTTTTTCTGCGGGAATTTAACATCTAACTCACACATTATAAATATTTGTATCCAGCTAACTAAATATTACATTACAATATGAAATGTTCTAAAATGATAGAAAATATAGTTAATATATTGTTTAAACATATTTACTTCATGCAAACACCATTAATTAGGGCTCATTGGGTATATACCTTATTTGGAGTGTGAAAAGATTGCTATTCTTAAGCTGAAAAATAAAAAAAGCCATTGTTACACTTTAACTTTGTACCTTTTTTTATGTTGCTTTGGGAAAGCTATAGCTCATGATTCTACCATCTCTTTTGATTGGTGAGAATGGTCATTATACCCTTAGGTCTTTTTATGATGTGTCATCCAGTCTCATTTAAATGTTTGAGTATTAGAACAGTGATTTTGAACTATGGCAGCACATTAGAGTCACCTATGGAAGTTTTGCAAAATATCATAGATTGGGCCATACATTAAATTAACCTTAATTAATCCTTTAAAAAAATCTTTCCAGAATGTAACTAAGTGAAGCTACATATGCAAACCACTAAATTGGAAGAATTACAAATAATGAAAATGTCTTGCTCATAGTACACAAAAACGGATTTCCAAAGGAGGAGATAGTATGACTATGAGTGTACAATATTTAGCCATCTCCAGGAGAAAATATGTATTAAGCTAGGATTAGACTACTTAAAGTCTTGAAGTAACCTCTAGTTCCCTAATACTAAGATATTATAGTGTTTTTCCAATGTTAAATCGCTGCTTCACAGTTTTTTCGTGATAGAATACATAATGACTCATCATTTTTTAAAATGTGCCTGTTAATAATATAATAGAAGCAAGCTATGGGGAGTGAATCCCTTCTTTCAATTCATTATCTGTATCAACAAAGTATAATCCATGAAATTGCATCAGAACCCTTTAAAAAGAAAAATGACATCAACAGCAACATTCATATAATCAATATTGAGTCCATGTATACTAATGGGGAAAAGATAAAAGAATAACCAAAAATGAGAAGAATTAATCAGTGATGGCTTCCTGGAAGCACTGGTTTATTCCAAATTCAGAAGGAAGTGATGAAATTCAAGTCAACAAAGGGGATCTCTGTAAAATGCTGTATTGAATAAAATGTGAATAAGCTATGATGCTCACACTCAAGGCATTGATGATTTAATTCAGAAATAATTCAAAGGTAGAGTGTGCTATGAGAGAATAGAGGATGGACGGATTTATTCCACAATTAAGAAATGGACACCAATTCATGGGCAAAAGGAATCTGAATTAGCCCTTGAGATGGAAAAGGAAAGTTTTGGGGGGGGAGGAATATATGCTTTCCAAGTAGAGATATTAATATGGGTAACAGTGTGACAGCACACCATTTTCCGGAATGTTCAGGAAAAAAGAATACAAAACGAATGAAAGAGAGAAAACATTTCATAGAGGTGAGAATGTAAAATTGTGTTTGGAGAACTAATAACCCAATTCACCAGGCCAGAGAGAAGAGTTCAAGTGAGAGAAAAGACGTTTCTCAAATTTGGAGGTAAGGCTCTGAAGGGTTGTTTGATGAACTAGACATCCATGCATCCAACATTCCCAAAAGATTCCAATTACAACTAAACAATATGAGGACATTTATACCTGAACCCAAAAAGTCACTTGATTGTGTTAATAAATCCAGTTTGCAAGGAGGCCAGCTTGATATACATCAATCACTAGGAGAAAGGAAGCCACAATGATCTGGATTTTACGTTGAGAGATAAGATAGCAGAAAATTCTTTCACTGGAGACTGGAGACAGTCATTCAGCACTTCCTCGGCTCTTTCCATGGAAGAGCAACCGACTTCCACGTTCTGAATTTATTTGCATAGGTTATTAAGCTACTCAATGAAATATTTTGATCAAATGTTTCACTGAAGTATTTTCATTTGTTTTATTTAATTATTCTATTTTTTTCTTACTTCAAGATATTCTCTATCCTGTTAAAGAAGGATTCCTATCTACAGAAAGGGATTCAGGATCCCTTCTCTATCCTGATTGCCTAAAAAATACACTGGAGATTAAAAAAAAAATCACGGTATAAAGGGTAATTAGCACGTTCTTTCCTTTTTATAACTTTATAATTGAAATCTCATTAAAAGCTTTCTAGGTCTCTATTTCCCTAAGTGACCAGGTGTCCCTAATTTGTTTTCAACCAATGTGACTAATTCCAGGCAAAGACTAGAAAAAGTCTGATACCTGTTGGAGAATAGCAAGGTTAAATAATTGGGGTGGCTTTTTTAGGTTGCTTTTAACCTCCTAATAGAGAGAGAGAGAGAAAAAAAAAAAAGGCTTCAATGTCTTTTCTCTTACAGTCCTGTCTTTTTCTCAGTACCGGTTGAAGATTCCAAGGGAAATGAGAGCACTATTTTGTTTCTCCCTTGTATTGCAGATAGGGGGAGGAGGTGGTTATTAGAGAAAAGCTCTTCCTCTCTCGGTTTCCCCCTCTCTCCGCCTGACAGCACCGCTCTCTCGCGGGCTCGCTCCTTCTCCTAGGTGATCCATTTCTAGGCAACGTGGGGCTGGTGCTGAAGCTGCCAGGCTCGCTCCTCGCTTCCTGCATCCCGCCAGGCGAACCGCTCCAAAAGCATCCTGCAGCCCGCGGCGGCTTCCCTCCTTGGCCCGGCCCCGCTGCTCGCGCCCGGCGCAACTCCCCCGCCACCGCGCCCGAGCAAGCGGCTCCCGGGCCCGCCTCGCCGAGCTCCGCTCCCCGCCTCGCGCAGAAGGGGATTTTCTCTGCATTACTATCTGCATTACCTTGAAGTTCACTTTTTCTACCCCTCTTGGAGAGGGCTTCTGCCCCCTCCCTGCTGGAATCTGACTGCTCCGTTTGGAATCTCCTAATTTTTCCTTTCCACTTAGATTTTGGCAGCGAAGACAAGTGATTCTCTGCGGGCCGTAGGGGCGGGGGCGGGGGGTCGTTTTGGTTGGGGGAGGGTGCGAGAAGGGGCACCTCCGGCGTTGGTGGAGGGGGGGGGCGTTGGAAGTTGCTGCGGAGCTGGGACCGGAGACCTGCGGCCCCCGCGGAGCGATGGGGATGGTCTGAGCTCCAGCCTCTCCCCTTGCCCGAGAGCAGCCGAGGCTGGATACATTTTCCAAAAGCCAAACTGCAAACAACTCTGGCGATGCCAAAATTCCCCTCCAAGTGACACGGCTTTGAGAAGGAGGTTTCCTCGGGCTGGGCTCTCTCTGTCATTCCCTCTGCCTTCCTCGGCGACGATAAAAGGCTTCGCTCTGGCAATAGGAATTTAGAAAGAAAAACAGAGAGAAAGCTGCGCTAAACTCTATCGTGACCTCAAACTCTTTGGACTGTTATTTGAATATATATATAGAGAGAGAGAGAGAAGAGAGAGAGAGAGAGAAAGAGAGAGAGAGAGAGAGAGACAGAGGGGAAGAAAATCCATCCTCAAAAAGAATCGGCAGAAGAGGAGATGGAAGTTTTCCCCTTGCTCTTGGTTTTGTCCGTCTGGTGGTCTCGAACCTGGGACTCGGCGAATGCAGATTCGATCATTCACATCGGTAAGGAAGGGTTGGTTGGTGCGGCTCATGGTTACTTTTACCGTTTCCGTTCGCAAACGTGTCCCCTTTGCCTTCCCCTCGCCGCCCTCCGTGTGGCTTGTTGGAGGAGGCTTCAGTGCATCGCCCCTTCCCGCTCCCCTTCCCTCACTCTTGCTCAGTTTTCTGGAACGAGGTGGATGCTGGAGCCTCGACTTGGGCTGCTGTTTCGCGTTGGATCGCGGAATGTGGGCTGGATGCGTGGGGGTCTCGAGTTGACCTCGGTGTGCGTGTGTGTTGGGGAGTGCGGGGAGGGGGGGATTTAAGTGTGTGTGGGGGGGGAGGAAGTTTAATTGACTCTGCCTTCCATATTTTTTCCCGGATGTACATTTGATCCAGTAAAAAATAAATTTAAAAAATTATCTTTGGGGAAACAGAGAAGGTGTCACCTGTAAGGCGAAAAACACTGGGTTCGGGGTGGGGGCAGCTCCCTTCGGATCGAACAGGTGGTTTTGCAACGTGAGCGGGCTGAGTCCGCCGCAGCGTAGTGCGATGGCGACGGGGGTGCCGGATGCGCCCCCAGTCTCCCTCTCCTCTTCGCGTCCTCTTGGCTTTACGGTCCTCGCGCGGAGTCGCCGAGACGGCGGCGGGAGGGGCCGGCGGCGCTGCAGCCGAGCACCCGGAGCCGCGCGCCCCGGCGGCCCGGCACACGCTCCCCCGGCCCGGCGCGGCGGCGACGCTGGCCCCCGGGCGCTGGGGCACCGCGGGAGCGAGTGAGCGCAGGCTGCCCGCGGGGCTGCTCCGCGGAGACCCGCCTCGCTTCGCCTCGCCTCGCCTCGCCTCGCCGTCAACTCCGAGTTGCCGCGCGAGGCAGAGAGCGGAGGAGCTGGGGCTACGGCGGGGCCGCCCTGACTCCGGGAACGACGGCTGAGCCGGCTCCGAGATGCTCGTGGCCCCACCTATTGGCAACCGGGCGGGCCGGGACTGGTCGCGCGGGCGGGGGCGGGTGGGGGCTGCGCGTCATTATCATGCACAGCGCTCGCAGCTTCAGGCTCCAACTCTTCTCACTTGCTAATCCCCGAGAGCTGAGCGAGACCGGCTCTTGCAGCCTTTTCTGCGTTACTGCGACGATTTCCTTTTCGGAAATTCGCGTCCCCAGGCCAGCGAGGCTCCTGGGCTGGGCTGCAGAGAGGTCCCTTTTGGGGAATTTCTCTGGGCACAGGACTTTTATCTGTCCGCATGCTTGGTGTTCTGCAAATGGAAGCGACAGATGGGTCACAGCTTCTCCCCTTTCTGTACCCCTGCCCTTCCACCGCACGACATACACACACACACACACACACACACGCACACACGCTCCTGGTAGGAGAACCTGCTGCAGGTGGCGGTTGTGCACGACCAAGGGAGGGCCTTCTGTCTGGTGTGCGCACCCACAGCGGCCAGCTCCTCAGCTCCAGGGGGCTCCCTCTCTTGGTCTCAGAGGCTGTCTTTGTAAACATGTCTGCCATTCTCTATCATTTATATCAGTAGAACTGTATTTGTCTCTGTGCAAGGGGTAATGAGGTCAGCATTCAGAAAACCTAACACTTGTGCATTAAGTAAATTAAGCACTCAATAGGTGCCCAGTTAGATCCCGTTTTGCCTAGGGGCTAACAGTGTCTGTGGGTTCAGAACTTTTCAGGGAGAAATTATGGTCTCATTGAGTGGCTCAGTAATGTTCTGATAGAGTTCAGAAATGAACTATGCTCCTCTTAAAGAAATGGCATACATTTATGTCCAGTTGTAAATGACTGGAGCAGGAATGCAGATTTGTAATCATCGTGCCTTTATATTCATTTTATGATTAGGAATTTCTGACTTATGCTCCCCATCCCTCAGGAAGGAAGGCTTGTGGCAGAAAAAAAGATTATTTTACTGCTTATTCTGTGGTCTACATGATAAACACATTATTCACAAACACCTACAGCTCTTGCTATCATTTGCCAGGTAAATACTATTTTGCAATGCAGTCTGAGCATTTGTTTCAAAATAGAACACAACTGTTGTATTTTTCCCCTTTGTATATTGTTGTCTGTCAGTGTGGCATGGATTACTTGTTTATAAACAAGTTTTTAACAAGTAACTGCGCAAATTAAATACTTTTTTTAGAAAGCTTGTTGTATGCATTAACTGTGTATATCCAACTAAAAAGATATGGTTACCTCTGAAACAATTAATTGTCTTGAAAGCAATTAGTATATTCAACAAGAGAATTAGCTTCTTTTATAGACTACCTAATGTTGCCATGAAGTTTGCAAGCTGATTGTTTCAAAAGGCTTCATCTTTTATAATATGCTGAAAAATGTTAGTTCCTAAATTTAAAAAAAATGATGAAGACTAGTTTTTGTGTACTCCAGAGGTTAAAAAATCCCTCCTGCCTGCATCTCCACTCTCAGCAAAAGTGTTATAAATTCAAAACTGGACGTCCATATTAAAATTGTAAAGCACCAGTTAACATGAATTGGATCAGTTTACTTACTTGGTTGAATAAGAAAAGATAATTCATTTTCTGTAGCAGGTGATTGCCTTCATTTAAATATATAATGTGAGAAATATGCTTATGGGGAAATGTATTAGTTCAAGACTAAAGGAATGAAAGTGACGGAACTGGAGGGAAAGGGAATATATCAACTCTAGAGATATAAAGAGATACGCAGAAATGAAAGGTTTCCCCAGACTTATGTGATATGTTCAAGCAGAAAGTAGCTGCAATATGTAGTTCAGGCAAACTGTAAAGATAAAAAGGCACTCCTCTGATAGGTTCTTTAAATATTGAATCATTTTGGTATTGTACCAGATCGTCTGTAAGAAATTTCCCTTCTTTTTTCTTTGATTTTACTTCATGCAGGTAGTTTAATAAGTCAATTACATATTTTAAGCTCCAATATATTTTATTAAACACGTTAGTTTATTATAATGATGAGATATAATGGTTAAACCACTATGATTGAAATGAAAATATATTCAGTCAAAATATACTATTTTGATTATTTAGTGTGTCAGTTAAATCTTATTTTTAAAATATTTTATATTTACATATATTTGTTTATTGCACATATACACACACAAACATACAGTGTTTAGAAATGAATCTCCTTCATTATGATCTTCTTTGCCCCAATAAAAGAGAGGTCTTTTGACATATAAAAACTGCAATTTTGAATTATGCTTCTACTTTGAGCCTGTGCATTGATTGAGTAATTTCATCAGACCCACATTACTTGATTGCTTAGAAGTTTCCTAATGATCTGTATGCTGTAGGAAGAACCAAAAAGTCGTGAGTGGAATGGCAATGATAGTGTGTTTTATGAGGCTATTCAGAAGTCGCTCTGATTTATGTAGCTAGAAAGCCCCAAAGTCTTTGAGATTAGCCATGCTGACTGCTATTTTCTTCATACATCAGTCGTCCCACACTCTTTACTCCTTAAACACAACAGGAATTTAGAGCACTGCTTTAATTAAGCAGGGATTAGGTGGCATTTACAGTCAACTGCACAGTTTGTGTTTTGCTTCATATCTAATGTGGAGAATCTCATGTTTTAACAGTTTAATATATGCTCATTTCTTTATCTGGTTCCTGTGTTCACAGAACTGATTGTAAATTAGCTATCCTCAGTGATATATCTCTACAGGGGAACACTCAAACAGTGTACTTATTCATATATTACACAAATCACCAGCATATTTTTGTTGTTATCAATCATAGTAAAAATACCTTATGTCAACAGGGATCAGGAAAGAGGTATTTATTTATGTTTTTCTTATAGGAGATGACAATTTATCATCTGAGATCATAATTATAATCTATGACATTATGTATGAGGAGCCTAAGACAATCCACAGAATATTTCCATCACGAGACTGTTCAAATTAAAGTACAAAATTGGGTAAATAAAATATGTCAACACATTAAAAACAATAATAGATAATTAAAAGCATCAGTTCTTCTTTCTTCTGCACTGTGGACTCCCCACTCCCCCTGCCTCCAATGCAGAATGTAAAAACATTCCCAGAAGATGTACTGGGTCTTCTACCAATATGTTAATTTTTCAGATCTTTATGTGATTTGCATTGGTTAATGATTGCCCAGGAGTCATCAAAGACTCTTACATATACGATATCTCAATGTTTTTGTATTCTTTTGCTACATATAGTAGTTGTTTGTTCCCTAAGTTCTGAATAACAGATAATATAAACTTCTAAAAAGTTTTAAGAAAAATACTTTACGATTATTCCTTTTTGTATTGTTAATACAGTTATTTGAAGTATAATTTAACTGTGCATTAAGTTAGACAATGTTGTTATTAATCAGAGAAATCAACTATGACATGACTAATAAGCCATTACACCAAGGACCTTTGCTTTCTATTCCAGGTGAAACATACATCTGTTAAATATCTCCTATAAATTTAACTCAAATATGAGTAAAAAATCAAGGTGCTTATTTTTTGACTTACCCCAAGATACAAACCAGTTGAAATTTTTAGAAGCAATGGAAGATCCATTTCATTACATTATGATTGATAAAGCTAATATTATGATAATATATACTTATTTTAAAGGGATATTGTAATTCTAAATCCACATTTTTAAATTCAGAATTTTTTTATTTCTTTACCTTCATATATTACTTTATTTTTTAAAAAGTAAGATATGCATGTTTCAATTGGTTCTTTATGGTATTTCAGATTATAGACAGCCCATTGGTGAGTAGCATTCCTTAGAAAGTATTGCTGCAAATACAGTGTTTATCAGAAGATACATTTCTGGCCTATGAAGATATCTTTGCCATTAGGTGTCACTGCTTTCTGAGCTGTTCTTTCCTACTCCTACTTGAAAAGAACATACAATTTTTAAAATTATCTGAAAAGTTCTCATTAAATGAGATTTGTGATGCTATATTATATAGGTGGTTTTTATTTTAAAATCTGGAATGTAAATATTACCTTTTTTATTATTGTAAGAATCTAATTCTATAACATCGCAACATCTGATATTCTCTAAATGAATTGGAATGCTAGAATTAGTGATATAAATTTTCTACAGATTTAAAATACAACAGAAATATATTCTTAAACTAGTATGTATTCTCTGTGAACAGAAAATCTAAGACACCAGGAAGAATGAAAGTGTCCTTAATAGTGCTGGTGTAAACTGACATTAATGTACAAAGTGGTTTGTTACGCAGTTTCTAACTGTGGTAGTTCTGCTTACCTGTGGGTCACCTAGGATTTCAAACTGTTGTTTGTGAGACAAAATATACATTAACAGAGTTGGGAAAAAAGTATGCATGAACACAAATACAAATGTATCTTTAAAAAGTGTCAACTATTGAGTTGTCATTGATCACATACATTGTCAGATACATTTTCACTGGCTAAGTTTTATGTATTGTATCGATTCCCTGCACCAACACACCTCCACAAACACTAACATCACCACTACCACAACCATAGGATTTGTTTGGCCATATAATATCAAGGTATCTTTTCACATAGTGATTTCTGATTCTTTGTTTGCTTTGAGAGGCACAAACTTTCTTCTAGCACATCTCATTATAAGAATAATGGAAGATGAAATGTAGGTCAACTTTTAAACTGACAATTCAGTTTTAATGTTGGCAAAATCACATTATTAGAGAATGCAACACTGAGTTGAATGAACAATGTGTCTTATGTTAGGTTTTGCCCTATGCCAATATTAATTAATTATTAGTTGGAATAATGTATTATTAAAAACTCAAGAGTAAAATTAAATGAATAGATAGATGCCTAAAAGATAAGAAAAATGCTAAAGTAATTCTGGGATTGATTGTCAAGAGCATCTGTGGATTCAGGTCATTTAAATTGGTGAATTTTAGCACTTGGGTGTGGATAAAAATTTCAGATGAATGTGAAAACATAGAGGAAATGTTGGATCATAAGAAAAATAATATTCTCAATTAGAATTTAGAAGTTTTGGGACTAAATCACAATTTTATAAATAACTAATTGAGCTATATTGGAAAGCTATTTAATTTATTTAGTTCTCATTTGTATCAATCCTAAAACAAGTTTAGCCTAATGTTTATTTACACTCCAAAATAATGTGAACTTAAATGAAGAAACATTCCTATGCTTGAGGAATATCAGAAATTGGGAGAAAAGCTGCATTCCAGCATGATTCATATAGCTATACTCAATAGCTAGATTAAGAATGAATTTCAAAAAAGGAAATACAAGGGGAAATAAGCATAAAACCATAATCACTCAAATTAGGGAGCCCTTAAAATTAAGAAACTGTTTGGTGAAAGTGAGAATTACATATATTTGTTCATTAGGCATTCTAGATCACTCCAGTATGAGATCGAGAGAGTTGGATTTATATGCGTGTTTTAGATTTTGTATTTGTTTTGTCTAAGTTGTTCCATACAGTGTTACCTTGATAGTTCTCCACAAAACTGGAGTTTATTAAGACTAGCTAAAGGAATGACTAACTCCAAGAATATGCCATGCAGCGTTCTGAAAGTTACAGGCCAAGGAGAGAAGGGAATGCAGGAAGAAAGATGAGCGAGCCTGTGAGATGGACGGAAATGCAGCAGTGTGGGTTGTCCTGGAAGGCAAGTAAGCAAAGTCTTTCCAGAAAGAGAAGTGTTAATTGTATGTATGAAAACTGAGACTTGACTACTGGATTAGGAAAGGTTGAAGACAAAGACAACCTTTTTAAAAAGTGTTGTTAGTGAATGCAAGTGACAAAATACTTTTTGGAGAGAATTCAAAGACTTGATGGGATTTGAAGAATTTTCTGAGTTTTGCCATAAGGGAGTGGTAGGGCAGAGAATAATAGGTAAACGGAGGGATTTCTTTTGAAAGGTAGGAGTTGGGATTATATGTGGTCATTTTTTTTAAAGATTCAGTTATAAGAAAATTATCAGTAAGAAGATTTAAAATAAGATAACTTCTTTTTTTCCCTTCAAATTTATTTGATTCTTTATTTTGGATAGCAAGTGCTCAAATAGCAAGAAAAGCTGTTTTTTTGTTTGTTATCTTGGACCAAGTGATATTGGGGCAAATGTCCTCTCTGAAACATATTATATTCATGATTCTTCATCTTTGCTTTATTTTGTTACTCAGATTATCACTCAAATTTAATAAAAATTTCTTATCTGAAATTATGAATGGATTATACCATAAGGAATATTGATATAATGTTACAAATATTATAAATATTTAGTATTTTAGTTATGTACTAATTTAAAATACACACAATATTTCTATCTGGTAAATGATATTAAAACAGCATGAAATCCTTTTGTTATTATAGACACATTTGAATTGATTGTAGATTTCCTCTGAGTAAACTGTGTTATGTATTTGATTTGCTCAAACAATAACCTTGGAAACATTTTTCTTAAAAAAAAATAGTATATACAGGTTGAGGATTCCATTTCAAATATCTGAAATCCAAAATGCTCCAAGATTTGAAACTTTTTAACACTGACATGATAACACAAGTGGAAAATTCCACACCTGATTTCATGTGATGAGTGCACAAAGTAATTAAAAATAATGTATAAAATTACCTTTAGGCTGTGTGTATATAGTGTTTATGAAACACAAATTAATTTTGTGTTTAGGCTGTGTTCATCCCCAAGATATCTTGTTACAGGTGTGCAAATATTCCAAAATCTGGGAAAAAAACCAAACCTGAACTCGAAACTTTTCTGACCCCAAGCATTTTGAATAAGGATTCTCAATCTATAATAATTACACAGAGCAGTGTTTATTATTGCAGCATAAAAATTAAATAAGTTACAGAAATTTATATGATATTAATCTTCAGTGACACATTTAAATATTTCCTTTTATGGATCTTTTACTTCTATTTGTGCTGTATCATAACTGATGGATCTTTAGTCAAAGGTGAAAATGAGAAAAGGAAATATTCTACATTTTCTTACCTCAGAATTGTGCCTTTTAGAAAAGGGTTTTTTTTTAGTCTATTAATATACCTGTTAGTCATATATATTAATGTTGCACCTAAAATAATAATATATGCATTCAAATAAGAAAGTCAATTGCATGTGAATTATATTATTTTTTGTGTTCTTTGTCATTTCTAGTGCTACTGTCTCTATAAAAATATTTTGTCCTGTGGAAACAATGTAATACGAATGTCACATGGTTGTTTCTGCTTGGTCACATCTATTAATTGATGTGTAAGCATGGAACCCATGAATAGGATAAGTGTCTTGTGGTCTGGGAATAGTGATGACTGACAAAAAAAGTGAACTGTCTTATGACTGGAACTGAAGAACATAGTTAATAAAATGCAGAACATCAAGAGATATTTTCAACTTACTAATCTCTAACTTTCTGGGGTGGTAAAATGTAATCATTTGAAGCAAACATTAAGCAGATCTAAATCCAAACTTAAGTTGGAATAAGCATGTAAAATTGGTGAATTGCTTAGTATACTTAACTCTAACATCGTTAAAATGTCATGCTCCATTGGCAGCAAATTTTGAATTGACTCGTTATCTTAAAAGCCAAAGACTGGGTAATATTTTGGGAGCTAAAGTGAAACGAGAGACCAGTCCTATTGTTTTGATGCATGTAGTTTAAAGTGAATTAAGCTCTAGATTGATTCTTCCTTCTGATAATCTTCACCATCTGACAACTGAAAAAACTGTGTTAGTGGTGTAGTAGCAATCGCTGTCTTGCTAGTCAGAGTCCAGAAACTCTCAGCGTAGTCCAAAGGAGGCATGGCCTGTATGAGATTCATATATGTTTCTTCATAACAAAATTATGTTTCAGATTTTAACACCTCATTAGTGTGAGTGATGCCTCATTTAAAGACTTGAGAAGGAGTGCTCTTTTGTTCTCTGACAAGGTATTCATGGTGAGTTTTGCATATTTCCTGTAATTTATTAATTTCAAGCTGAGAAATTGTGGTCTAAAATACTCATATTCCATTTGCAGAACATATATGTTTAGAGTTACATGGAAGTCATAACGTGACATTTTTCGGGGGTTACCAGTTGTTTACTTAGTCATATTATGTGCTCATTGAAATACAGAATTATTCAAATTAGACAAGTTTCTTACCCTTTAAAAACTTTTAGAGAAAATATCATAATATCAGGAATACAGAAGTATTCAAATTAGACAAATTTCTTATCCTTTAAAAACTTTTAGGTGTATCTGCCATTTGAGAAAATATTGTAATATCAGGAAACTGAAGGGAGAGCAATTCAGTACTCCCAGTTGAATGGCTGTGGCCTGGTGATTGTGATAATCAATAAATGTCATCTTTATGGTAGCCAGAAGATGCCATAAAACTAACACATATTTCAGAAAAAAAACCTATAAATGGGATGAGGAGGTTATCACAAACAAGTGGTGTTTATTACAATAGAAATCATTTTTTCCCGCTTTCTGATGGTTTACCACAGGCTAGAAAAACAAAAGATTTTAGAAAAGGCAAAATTTCTTTTGCCTCTTTTCTTTTTCTTTAAATAGATGTCAGTAGTTGTGCTGGAAGCTCCAGTAATGGAGGAGGAGGCGTTAAGATCTAGTTATTTTGTAATTAGTACAGCTAATGAGATCTTTTCTAAACTTAATGCTGTATATCAGATATTCCACTAAGCACAGTTTCTTGGGAATAGACAACTACATTGCCTTTTTTCCCTCTCATTTTCAAAGTTAATAGTATACTATTTCATATTACTAATCTATGATTTCTGCCATATGCACAATGCATTAATGAAAGTGACAGTTTTACATACTAGCAAAAAAAAAAAAAGGAAAAGTTAATCCATGGAAAAAATAAAATAAAGTTCCTTCACAAGTGACCTAACTATTATTAGGAAAACATATTTATATAGATGTAACTGAGGACAGGACAAACATTAGAAACTAAAAATAATTGAACAATACTTTTATTTTCTCCACCAGTGTTCTTGTTGTGGTTGGTAAACAGTTAATAAATAGTAAAATGGGCTGTTTCAATTCTTTCTTTTTTATTTCTCCTATCCACCCTTCAGTAGCAATACTAATGAGCAGTGAAATGGCCAAAAGCAAGGAAAAAGAAGCAAAGGGTTTTAGATAATCTATAAACCAGAAAATCAGTCCCTGAATGCTCATATGCACAGCCTTGCTAAATAGAAAGAGTTTTATTTTCTCAAAATATTTCTCAGATTCTGGAGATAGAACTTACTCTTGGCTGCTGAGTTAGTAAGACAAGTGAAGATTTTAAGCCACCAAAGAATAAACTGAATGACAGAGACTGGGACCAAAGTGAAGAATAATTTTGGGAAAAATGTGCCCTTCAGAAGTAATGCTGCTGACAGTCAGTGCTCCAGTGATTAATTCAGGTCCCTGTCGTATTCATAGTAATTTTTTATTAAAAGAAAAACAATGCAGATTCCAGCTTTGCTTCTTAAACACTTAGCCAATTATGTATAAACTGTGTTAAATTGGCATTCCTATCAATATACATTAGGTTCTGAGCATCTACTTTGTGTATTCCCAGTTGGCCTCTTGCTGATGGAATCTTATAGTCCATGAGGATGAATTTGAATTTTGCACTCTTTTAAAAAAAACTGTGAAGCATATGGCAATGATAAATGCAAAAATCTGGTTAGTGATTAATTGAGGGGAAGAAAGAAGAAAAGGGAAGGTGATGTGTTCAAGGAGAGGTTTATGGCTTCATCTTTATTGACAGTGTTTTATTTATTAAATTGGCTGGTTGTTTCACAAATGTTGATTTTATTTCATGCATCCTTTGGGGGGTCAGTAATAGTGTATTTCTTGTTACTCTACTCACAGGAAAATATGCTGGTTCAGTTCAGTTCTACCTTGGTTAGGGAATGAGTTTTTCCTTTTAGGCCCATCCACCAGACATGGTGACTCAGTGTCCAACCCACTTTGGAGGAGCAGGGAGTTCTCCAATATGCCAAGATCATTAAATAGTAATTCAGGGAACAATTCAGAAGTCTGTCTTCAAGCATAGTGGTCTCTGTGATGGATTCAGTAAGCAAGGTGTCTTCTCTATTATTTAGGATAGCATCATTGAATCTTTGTTTCCCATTTGGTGTAAGCCAAGGGTGCTCCAGGTGTTCAAATCAGAAAGAAGAGGGGAATTAATGTATAGAGAGAAAAACCAGGTTGATACTATGAGAAGTTTTTTGGAAGATTTCATATTTCAAATATTGCATAATACATATTTTGAAAGATAATATAATATTATTTTTGTTATTGGTGCTATATTAGCACTCACACATTTTATCTCGCACTTGGATAAGAAAATAGAAATAATTTTTTATAAGGTATCTGTAGAGATACTTCCTCCTAAGAAGTGAATTGTAATTGGATCTTATCTAGATGTTATTCTTGTCTTATATTAATTGATAATGAATATAACCCACCTTACCGATTATTTGATATTTTATTATTACATGCCCTTCACTCCTAATATAAACTAAGATGCACTGCAACAATGAGCAGAGAAGAACTTCTTGCAGACAATTGATATGGCTCTTGATTGAATTTCCAAATGGAATAGTTCATTATAATCCATACTAATCTGAAGAAATGATAGGAAGAAAAGCTTCCATGAAACAACCTTAGAAGGATAGAAGAGGTTCTTTTAGAATCTTGGTTCAAGCAGGCCTCTGATCTCGGGATTATCAGGGAGATGCCCAGATTAGCTACTAAGTCCTTGATGCTGATGAAGTACCCAGAAGTTGCCCCTTGGGGAAATGGTTATCTTTAATTTTTGGTGCTATTTAGATTGTATCTCTTGTACTTTCTTGCCTAGAAAAAGCAGAGAAGAAATAGTAATAACAGACACTGTTATTCCTGTGTTAGGGAAGTCAAATGCAATATTTTATTTCTCTTTGAATTTCAGAGACTAGAATAGAATCTGGCAGAACACAGATACTGTTATGATATATAACATTGATTAGTTGTAAGCCTATATTTGCTTTCAAAGCCTTAGTTTCTCAATTTTAATTGGAGCAATAACAATAGCTTCCACCTTGACTGGGTCATTTTGAGGATGAAAAGCCATTATGCATATAAATATGCTATTGAACTCTTAAGCGTGTTGTAAATATAAGAGAGAAAATATTGGAATACTGCCTCATTGTTTCTAATTTTTAAGTATCCCCTGATTAACTTTAAGAGATTGGAAAGAAATGCTAATTTTACTATCATGTTTTCTGTTCTTTGTAGTTTATTATGTTATAACCATCATCATCCCTTTAAAAAATGAGAATCAACTAAGCAGTTTTTATTTTGAATACAAAAATGTCCAGCTTCAGTAATCCTATTTTATAAGTTGGCTCTCATGGAAGGAAAAAAATTTGCTCACCACTGTCCTGAGAAAACCTCTCTGTCAGGGTCACCGTATAATTAAAGCCTTGGATTTGTAAAATAATGTAACATAACAGGAAAGTGGCAAGTAATCCCATTTGGAAGAAACATAGTTACGGTTGGGAACATGGCAAGAAAGGAGGCTAGAAAAGGTAGGAGACTTCTGTGGGGTCCGGTAGGAACTCTCTAAATAATGTAGAGCAAGAGATGTCCAGCTTTGTGTTATGAGACCTTTATAGGAGTAGTGTGGTAGACGGAGAGCAATTAGAAGATACTGGCAGGCCTCCAGGTATGTGTTGAAGAAGGCCTGCACCAGTATATGACTAATGGGAACGGAGAAGATAATTCACTTAAGAGACAGGTGAAAGAGATTGCATCCAGTCAGTTGGCAATTCTTTCAAAGTGGGAGTAAGAGAAGAAAGCCCAATATCATTGTCAAGAACGGGCTTGAGTGACTGGCTGCGTAGATGCTAATGCCATGCACCAGCACAGGAAACCAAGAAAGAGGAGCTCATTCTGGGAGGAGAGAAATGGAGTTCAGTTTTAAACTCAAAATGATTTTGACATAACTGTGAAGTGTTATATCCCAGACAGTAGCTTTCCAATAATCCCCTTTCCTGCCTCAGATGAAAAAAGAAAGGTCATTCTTTATAGTGATTAATCCTATTTTGATCTAAAAAAGAAAAGTGTTTTTCTAGTCATTCCTAACTTTTCCCTCAGATCCCATGTTAATAGTGTCATTTACTATTTGAAATGTGAGCCATTTAAAATATTTAAGAGATACTTATATTAAGAATACACTAATTCTGCAATACCAGGAGCCTTATGGTTTCTAGTTTCTGTGTGTACTTATTTATCAGTTCAGAATTATTAATTCTAAAAAATGTTGCCTGCTTTTTAAACTGTGTATCTTTATTCCTGTTTCTTAATACGAGTGCATGTTTTGAAAAATTAAAGTGTGGTGGTAATATCAAGAGAATGGCACTGTTAATTTATTTGATATCCATCTGCAATCAAAAGAGTTTTAAAACGATGATCTCTGACAGAATCTTAGGATATTTAATGTAAAATAGAAAGACAATTATCATCTCTTGTATATGACTGCTTTTCTTGTTTTTTGTCACAAGTATTATCCCCTTATGTAAATTAATATAATTACATGGGAGAATACAAATATTTTCGTAGAATTTTGTGTTCTTTAGTTACATGCTATCTGCAAATATAATTAGCTGGAGGAAAGGGATGTTGTGCTGCAAGAATGGCAGAAGCAAAGCCTGAAATGGGACACAGGTTCTGTTTAAAACCAAACTGAAGGGATCTTGTTTGGACGTCAGGCCTTTTTTTCCCCACAGAAGACTCTTTCTTCATTGCTAAGGATCTACGGTCTATGATAAGAATAGATTTTTGTAAATACTGACCTGGAGTCAGAAGAATGTGAAAGCAGAGGTAGTGTGTCTCTGTGTGTGTAAAAACACTGTTCAAATTGAGAAGTGGATCCAGGTAAGCCAAGTCTTCTTTCTGCCTCTCTGTACCTTTTGTTTAGACTCTAGCTTTGTTTTTATTATATAGAGAGTCAGTGCTTAAATCAGAAAAACAGTTTAGGAATGAAATGGTTAAAACTTAATTTTACAGCCGGGCTCGGTGGCTCAGCCTGTAATCCCGTGCCTTTGGGAGGCTGAGGTGAGTGGGTTGCCTGAGCCCGCAGGTTCGAGACCCGCCTGGGCAAACGAGACCTCATCTCTACAATAAATCAAAAAATTAGCCGGGCGTGGTAGTGCGCGCCTGTAGTTCCAGCTACTTGGAAGGCTGAGGCGGAAGGATCGCCGGAGCCCAGCAGGTCGAGGCTGCGGTGGCCGGGAGCGGTCACTGCACTCCAGTCTGGTTGACAGAGTGAGACTCCAACTCAAAAAAAAAAAAACAACAACAAAAAAAACTTAATTTTACGATCTCATTATATTTTTTTCTTGCTAAGTTGATCCATTGTAAGCAAGCCAAAAGTGGAAAATTGAGTGCTCCAATAGGGAAGAAGCCTCTTAGCATCTCTCAGTCTTGTTCTCAGGATCTCTAATTAATTTCAAAGTAGATTAAACAGTAAGAAATATAGAATCAATGAATAACTCGAATGAGTTGAGCCATTCAAAAACTGTCATTTTCTTAAACAGAGTAGCATAGAGTAGAAAAGAGAAGTACTGGATCAGATGTCAGGGTGGTGTATTCAAATCTTGCCTTAGTCATTTTGCCAGTTCCTAGCTTTGAAGTCCTTGGATAAGTAATGAAACTTTCATAGTCCCAAATCTGCATACTTCTATATCCTCTCTACCTCATCTGGTATAAGAATAAATTGCAATAACATTTAAAATCCAGACTTGTGGGCTATGCAAATAGTTAGGATTCTTACTTTAGGAAATTGGATTTATAATTTGAATGTATTGCCAGTGAGGACCCTGGATTATGCATTAGAAGTTGCAGGACAAGCCAGAGATTAAATAGGGCTGTCTGTTTATTCCCCGTTCCTGAAAAAGATAGATTTACAATAGCTTTTCTACATCATGTAAATCAAAGTTGAAGGTTTTTTTACTAACATACCCATATTTAAGGTTAGCTATTCTTTCAAAGATAAGTATTTCACTCTAAATTTACATGAAGTAAATGTCTAAAGTGTTTACCACTGATTTTGATATTTAGCTCTCCTTTGGTGACCACAACATTTGTTAGCTTTCATTTGAAATAAAGATGATCTCATAATTTATGGTCCTAACCAGGATTCTGTTCAGAACGAAATGGAGGGTACATTATGAAGATTTCTCCTGGGGTGAAAGAGATAAAGTGGGACTGATGAGAGACACACAGGGGCAAGGCAATACCCTAATTTAGAAGTCTTACATGTGAACATGTGATTAACTTGAGGTTTGGCCCAGCTTCAAAGTTCCCCTAGGCATATTCTCTTTCAGTACTCAGAGGTTTTGTTTTAGCAGCAGGATACTCCTTCCTTTTATCTAAGTCTTTTATTTTATTAAATAAATGAACAATGTTTTGTTTGCATTTTTATTTTTAACTACTTAGAGGCCTTTTTCTTCCTGTTTTTCCCCACAGACAGTAGAAAAGAGGAAAAATAGTGAAATGTAAATTGTCTTAATTCAGACAAACATATTAAACTGATATTTTTTTTAAATCAGAAAGTAGTGCCTATAATTGCTCCCTTTATCCTTTTTTGTCCATTCCCCCATCTGCCAACTGACTGGAGCTCCGAGCTGAACTGATTGGACATTGGCAATTGCGTGAATTCATGCCTAACCTCAGATGTTGTATCTCTGGAGCTGAAGGACGTGTATTCTTATATGGAGTGCACTGCTTTAAAGAAACGAAAAGATAGTTTACGAACAAGATTTAAATAAACTTTAGTTTGAGTCCTAAAATGAGAAATCATCAAGTAATTGACAGCTTTGATCATATTTATTTTTTCACAGAAATCTGTTTATAAAGCAGCAAGGACTACAAATGAAAGGATAGCCCTAGCAAGTATAGTTTCATATGTGTAGTTTTAAAAAATTTTTATTCTCTTAATGAATTGATTATTTAATCACTACATAACCTTATTTTTCTCTTTTTATAGTTTTGATCTAATGTTTGTTTAGTTTCTTATAAGAGAATAACAACTATAATATTATACACCCAATACTAAAGCAGTACAATATATAAAATAAATATTAAAGGATCTGAAGGAAGATATAGACTGTAACACAACAGTAGGATATTCAAATACTCTGTTTTCAAACATAGACTGATTATGCAGACAGATAATTCATAATGCAATAAGGAAACATTGGACTTGAACTGGTTTTGACCAAATGAGCCTAACAGACACATAGAGAGTATTCCATCCAGTAGTAATAGAATGCACAATCTTCTCAAGGGCAGAAGAAAGATACATCATATGTTTGACCAAAAACATAGTTTTAACAATTAAAAAAAAAAAATTATATCAACTCTTAAAAAAATTGTTATACATTTTTTTCTTTTTCTTTTTTTTTTTTTTTTTTTTGAGTTGGAGTCTCACTCTGTCGCCCAGACTGGAGTGCAGTGACCGCTCCCGGCCACCGCAGCCTCGACCTGCTGGGCTCCGGCGATCCTTCCGCCTCAGCCTTCCCAGTAGCTGGAACTACAGGCGCGCGCTACCA
>CAUYQG010056686.1:0-21500 GCA_963574415.1 Tarsius wallacei | reverse complement strand
GTAGAATGATTTGAGTTCCTTTGGGTATATTCCCAATAGGGGAACTGCTGGGTCATATGGAAGGTCAATTTCTAGTTCTTTCAGAAATCACCACACTGTCTTCCAAAGAGGTTGCACTAGTTTGCATTCCCACCAGCAGTGTAGAAGCATTCCTTTTTCTCCGCATCCTCGCCAGCATCTGTTATTTGTTGTTTGTTTTATGAATGATGGCCATTCTTACTGAGATTAGGTGGTATCTCAATGTGGTTTTGATTTGTGTTTCTGTGATGATAAGTGAGGCTGAACATTTTTTCATGTGTCTGTTGGCTGCCCATATATCTTCTTTTGAGCAGTGTCTATTCATGTCTTTTGCCCACTTTTTAAAGGGGTTGCTTGTTTTTTTCCTTTTGGCATGTTTGAGTTCCTTGTAGATCCTAGATGTTAGTACTTTGTCAGATATACAGTTGGCAAAGATTTGTTTCCCATTCAGTGGGCTGTATCCCTGCTCTCCTGATTTCTTTTTCTTTGCAGAAACTCGTTAGTTTGATGAGGTCCCACTTTTTTATCTTATTTCTTAAGGTATCGGCCTTTAGGATTCTGAATAGAAATTGGTTGCCTGTTCCTACTTTCACAAGAGTGTCTCCTGCATTTTCTAAGATTCTTATAGTTTGAGGTTTTACATTTAGGTCTTAGATCAACTTAGAGTTAATTTTTGTGTATGGCACAAAAGATTGAAACAGGGGTCCTGTTTCAATCTTCTACATGTGGTCAGCCAGTTTTCCCAGCAACATTTACTAAATAGGTTCTCCTCTCACCAGTGGTTGTTGTTGGAGGCTTTGTCAAAGATGAGTTGGTTGAGAAATTGAGGCTTTACTTCTGGAATCTCTATCCTGTTCCATTGGTCTATGTGACTGCCCTTGTACCAATACCAGGCTGTTTTGATTACTGTAGCCTTATAGTAAATTTTGAAGTCTGGAAGTGTGATACCTCCTGCTTTGTTTCTTTTGCTAAGAATTGTTTTGGCTATTTGTGGTCATTTATGATTCCATATAAACTTCTGTACTGTCGTTTTCATTATTTGAGAATAATGATGATGGTAGCTTAGTGGGTATTGCTTTGAATCTGCAGATTGTCTTTGGTAGGATGGACATTTTAACAATGTTGATGCTCCCTATCCATGAGCATGGAATATTTTTCCATTTGTTTGTGTCTTCTTGAATTTCTTTGAGCAGTGTTTTGTAGTTCTCATTGTAAAGGTCTTTCACTTCTCTGGTTATGAAGATGCCAAGGTATTTCATTGGTGGCTATTGTGAATGGGATTGTGCTTTTAGTTTGGGTCTCTGCCTGCTTGTTGTTGGTGTATAGGAATGCAACTATCTTTTGCAATTTTATTTTGTACCTGAGACTTTCCCAACATCTTTTACCAATGCAGGCAGGTTTTTGACAGATTCTCTTGGATATTCAAGGTATAGGATCATATCGTCAGCAAGGAGGGATAACTTGACTTCCTCTTTTCCTGTTTGGATACCCCTGATTTCCTTCTCTTGTCTAATTGCCTGAAATAGGACTTTCAACACAATATTGAACAAGAGGGGTGAGACTGGGCAGCCTTGTCTTGTTCCTGTTTTCAGGGGAAATGTTTCCAGTTTCTTTCCATTTAGCAATATGTTAGCTGTGGGTTAATAGTAGATGGCACTTACTATTTTGAGGTATGTTCCTTCTATACCTAGGTGTTTGAGGGTTTTTATCAAGAAGGGATGCTGGATTTTATCAAAAGCTTTTTCTGCATCTAATAAGATAATTATATGGCTCTTGTTTTAACATCTGTTGATGTATTTAACTACATTTATGGTCTTGTGAATGTTGAACCAGCCCTGCATCCTGGGGATGAAGCCTACTTGGTCATGGTAGATGATTTTTGAGATGTGTTTTTGTATCCAATTTGCTAGAATCTTGTTGAGGATTTCTGCATCTATGTACATAAGGCATATTGACCTGTAGTTCTCTTTTTTGTTGGATCTTTACCCAGTTTGGATATCAGTGTGACGTTAGCTTTGTAAAATGATTTGGGGAGAATTTTATCTTTCTCAATTGCCTGGAATACTTTCAATAGGATTGGTATCAGCTCCTTCTTATATGTTTTGTAGAATTCTACTGGAAAGCCATCTGATCCAGGACTTTTTTAGTAGGTAGTTTTCGTATGACAGAATCAATTTCCTGGGTTGTTATTGGTCTATTTAGTGTCTCAATGTCTTCTTGTTTCAACCTGGGGAGCTAGTGTGATGTCAGAAAGTCCTCCATTTCATCTAGTTTGTTTCCATATAGGTGTACATAGTAATCTCTGATAATCTTTTCTATTTCTTCAGGGTCAGTCGTGATTTAATCTTTTGTGTTTCTGATTGTGTTTATTAGGATTTTTCTCTCTTTTTCTTGGTCATTCTGGCTAGGGACCCATTAATCTTGCTTACTCTTTCAAAGAACCAGCTTTTTGTTTTGTTGATGTTGTCTATGATATTTTTGTCTTCTTTGTCCCATATTTGGCCTTTTATTTTGGTGATTTGGATTCTTCTGCTAAAGTTGGGGTTTTGGTGGTCTTCTCTTTCCAGCTCCCTTAGGTGGATTTTTTCCACTTGTGAATTTTCTGTTTTCTGGATGTGTGCTCATAGAGATATAAATTCCCCTCTGAGAACTGCTTTCATGACATCCCAGAGGTTTTAGTAAGATGTTTCTTCATTTTCATTTATTTCCAGGAATCTTTTAATTTCTGCTTTGATTTCAGTGATGACCCAGCTTGTTGGGTGGAATAATCTGTAGATATTTATTAAGTCCATTAGGTTGATTGTCAAGTTTAGGTTCTGGATCTCCTTGTTGATTTTTTGCCTTGAATATCTATCTAGGGCTGTCAGTGGGGTAGTCAAGTCCCCTGCTATAATAGTGTTAGAGTCAATATCTTCTTTTAGTTTATTTTGTAGTTGCTTTATAAATTTTTGTGCTCCCGTGTTGGGTGCATACATGTTTAGGATGGATATTTCTTGTTGATGGATTCAAGCCTTTATCATTATGTAGTGTCTTTTTGAATCATTTTAAATTTTTGATAGCTTAAAGGTTGTTTTGTTTCATTTTAAGATTGTAACTCTTGGCTTCTTTTGTGATCCAATTGCCTAGAAACTCGTTTTCCATCCTTTAACTTTGAGTTTGTGTGCATCTCTTGTAGTGAGATGAGTCTCCTGGATGCAGCAAATAATTGGGTCATGGTTTCTTATCCTGTTTGTCATTCTGTGTCTTTTCAGTGGTGCATTTAATCCATTCACATTCAGGTTGATTACTGAAATGTGGTTGTTTATCCCTGTCATGAGGTTCTCATAAAGTTTCTTTATTTGTTTGCTTATTTTCTTTTGGCTTTGGTGTTAATGTATGTGTGCGTTTTCAAGTTTCTTGTTGCACTGTATTCTCTTTTGACTCTGTGATCTGCTGTTCTCTTGGGAAGTGTGTGGTCATTCTTTTTTTTCCTTCTTTTTTCTGTGCTTAATAGCTTTTTAAGTGTCTCCTGTATATCTGGTATGGAAGCTGCATAATCTCTTAGGGATTGGATGTCTGGGAAAGATTTTAATTCTCCATCACTGATGAAGCTGAGCTTGGCTGGATAGGAAATTCTTACTTTAAATTATTTATCTTTGAGGACTGTGAATATAGGGCTCCAGTCCCTTCTTGCTTGTAGTGTTTCTGCCGATAGGTCTGCTGCTATTCTGATTGGTTTTCCCTGATAGGTAGTCGGTCCTTACTCTCTTGCTGACTTTAGGATTTTTTTCTTTTGTGCCTATTTTGTGTAGGCGAATTACCAAGTGTTTGGGGGTTGGTCTTCTCATTTGATGCCTTGTGCTTGGCTAGTCACATGTCTGATGAGATAGAGAAAGTTTTCTTGGATTACCTCCTGGTATCCTTGCTCCAATTTTTCTCCATTTCCCTTTCTTCTTCTAGGATACCAATCAGGCATAGGTCCAAACTTTTGATATAATTGTACATCTCTTGTAGGCTTTGTTCTTTCTTTCTGAGTCTCTTTCTATGTTGTTATAGCCCGATTGTGAGAAAGGAGAATTGCCAGCACACCAAGTTCAGATTATGAGTCTTTTATTAGTTCTTGGTCAAGAGTAGGCTCACGCCAAAAAGCTCTTGAGCCTGAACAAAATTAGCAAGAAGCTTATAAAGGCAAAAACTGCAAGTGGACTACATAGCAGGGGGGTGAGGGTACAAGGAACAAAAAACAAAAGGGAAGAAAATATAGGAACAAGATATGAGGATGTGGCAAGGGGAATTTTGCAGGGAAGAATTTCTTGGCACAACATCTGATTTTAGTTAACAAAGCATACAATTACATGGAACTTATGGCTAGGGAGTTTCAAATGGTCAGCACAAATTGTCATCATTAACAGCTCAGGGGAACAAAGCTGGGCTTGTGGCCATGGGAACGTTGCAACAATCACATGTATACATGGGGGGGTCATTTTTAGGTCAGGCAGGCAGCTACGATGGAGGATTTTAACAAAATGAAGTTACTTATGCCAAGCAAGCTATTTTAACTATTTTGGTCATTCTACTGGATATTTCATTCCCCTCTTTTAGCTGTACATGAGTCAATTCATTGACTCATCAATTATGGGTATAGAATTGTAATGAGTTCTTACATGTGTAAGTTTTATAGAATTTATACATTGTTTTATTAAAATAATAATCCAGCTTAATATACAAGGTCCTATGAGTAAACCGAGGAAGAGAAGTATGAGAGGTTTGGCTAAGCTGGTAATTAGAGTTGTTAACCAGGGGTTCCAATCAAACAAGGATTGGAACCAAGATTTATTTTTATCTATTTTCTTTTGTTGTCTGTCAATATTTTCTTGGACCTTTTGTAGGGTGTCTTTAATAATTCCTGATTCATTTGCATAGAAACAACAAGCTTCTCCAAGAGCAGGATAGGAAAAGTAAGTTTAGGTTTTTATGAGTTTGGAGGACACCTTCTGCTAGGGAATCTACCTGGTTATGGAATTGGTTTATAGCAGATTGCATGTAATCAGGTCAGAATTAAGGTCTTGTACAACGCTAGTAAAGCCAGCTAGCCCTAATTATTTGCAGACCAAGGAAGTGGTGTTGAGTGCAGCTGTTTCAGCTTCACTGAACCAGATTAAGGCAGGCACTAGTAGGAGGACAGCACATTTCCAATGGGTTGCCAGAAGACTAGGAGGATTGAATAAAAGGGTCCCTTCTAGGCAGGAGTTAGTCTTTTTTTTTTTTGGAACTTCTTGATGAAAACCAGGTCTCTAGGCTGGAATGGATGACCAGGCATGGAAGACTGGAGTGGGCAAGGACCTGGACCTGCTGGAAGGACTGGAGATAATTTAACAGAGATTTATTGGTAATTTTTTCAAGAATGGAGTCCCATAACCAGGGTAACAGAGGAGGTGATCTTCCAAACATGATTTTATATGGAGTAAGCCCAGCCTTATAGGGGGTGCATCAGGCCCAGAAAAGGGTCAGAGGCAAAAGCTTTACCTGTTTTTCACTGATCTCTATTATTAATTTGGTTAAAGTAACTTTTAAAGTCCAGTTCATGTGTTTTACCAGTTCAGAGCTTTGTGGCCGGTAGGCACAATGTAATTTTTAAGTTATACCCAGTGCCTTGTTGACCAGTTGGGCTATGGAAGAGGTAAAGGTAGGACTGTTATCAGAGCCAATGGAGAGAGGGACCCCAAACCTAAGAATAACTTTATTTAGTAAAAACCTTGTAACCATAAGAGTGGTTTTATTCTTTGTGGCAAAAGCTTTCACCCATCCAGAAAAAGTATTTATAAACACTAGTAGATGGTTTTGTCCTGCATGGGGAGGTTTTATTTCAGTGAAATTTATTTTCCATTTTACTCCAGGACTTAATTCTCAGGCTCTGATGCTGTCCAGAGGTCTGGCCCTTGCTTTGCATTGACTTGGGCACAGATAGGGCACATGGCAGCTGCCATTGCGGCTATACTTTTAAGTTAATATGATAAAAATGGTTTCACAGCTCAGTTATTTTGGTGCTTCCCAAATGGGTGGTAGAATGTAGTTGCCTTACCAAATTATATCCCAGAGCTTAGGGAAAATAATTTTAGAGTCTATGACCCACCATCCGATAGGATTCTTGTAGGCCCCTGTCCAATTCGTTTGTTCTTTTTTTTATTGCAGTAAGAAGTCCTCATTTCTTGTAGATTATGGCATGGATATGAAGTGTGGCAAAGGCATATCAACTGTAGGTGAAGATGTTTACCGGCTTTTCTGTTCCCCAGCTCAGGGCCTGAGTTAAAACAATTAACTCAGCTTTTTGAGCAGAGGTACCTTGAGGCAATACCTGTGACAAGATTATGTCAGGGGCCATGGTTACAGCTGCACTAGCCTTGTGGACTTCCCCTATTACCAGGCTGCTACCATCCGTGAATAGGTCAGCATCAACCTGACTTAAGGGAGTGTCCTGAAGCTTAGGTTGGCTAACCTGAGAGATGTCCAACACATCTTCACAGTCATGAACTGGTGCTTCCAGATTATTATTGGGCAACAGGGTGGTCAGATTGAGGCACTGAGTAGGAGAGAACACTAATCTAGGTTGATCAAGTAGGAGGCTTTGATACTGGGTGATGCATGAGTTTGACATTCAATGGACAGATGCTCCCTGGAGCAGTATTTCAACAGCATGGGGAACAGTTAAAGCCAGGTTTTGACTGAAAGTCAATTTATCTGTTTCCTTAACTAGTATGGCTGTGGCAGCAATGGCCCAGAGACACAAGTAAGCCACCTGTCTCCTCCAGGGTTTTAAGGTCTGAGTGAGAACCCCTTTTGCAATTTCTCATTGCTCATGAATGAACAAGTGAAAAGGCTTGGTAACATCTAGAAGGGTTAAAGCCAGGGCTTGAGTGAGAGCCATCTTTAACTGCTGGAACGCTTGTCCCTCAGTAGCAGTTCATCACTAGGGCTTGTCCCCTGCCATGGCAGTGTATAGAGGTTTGTCAATTCCTAACTGGAAATACACCGCCACCCCCAGGAATTCCTGTACCTGTTTCTTTGTGGTTGGCATGGGAATTTGAAGAATGGCTTCTTTCTGGGCCGAGGTCAGGGCTCGCTTACCCTTTTGTTAGCCAGTATCCCAGGTAGGAAACTTCAGTTGAGCAGAGCTGTACCTTTTCCACTGACACATGGTAGTCTAAGACTTGGAGGAGCTGTAACAGAGCCTTAGTGCCTTTTAAACAAGTATCCAAGTTTGCAGCTGCAAGCAAAAGATTATTTACATACTGGAGAAAAGTACACTCAGGGTGTAAGGAGAGAACCCTGACAAATCCTGTTGCAAGGCTTCCCTGGAAAGGGTTGGGGAGTTCTTGAAATGCTGTGATAACCGAGTCCAAGTTAGCTGGCTGGTGTCCCCTGAGTCCAGATCACAACTAGAGGGTGATGCTTTGCCAATCCTGGTGAGTTGGTCTCTGCCCAGACTGAAGGAAATTCCTGCTGTAACTGTAAAAGCAAATCTGATGAAATATTTTTAGTGGAAGAATCAAAGGAAGCTAAGAAGTATTTTTCAGAAAGCGGAACAGTGACTAGCATTTGATAAGTAGTGTCAGTAGGAATATACATTTTAGTTTTATCAGGCAAGAACACAATAGTTGTCTTAGTTTCTGGAGCAAATCTTGGTCCATGAGAGGGTATGGGCAGTCAGGGGCTATTAGAAATGAGTGGATGACCCGTTTCTGACCTAGATTAACCGTCCTCTTGGAGGTTAACTTGCAGTTTGTTATTGCTCCTGTTGTCCCTTGAACAGAAATTTGCTTCTTGGAAATGGGTCTTAATGGTGACCTTAAGTCCAACAGTTCTGCCCCAGTGTCCACTAAGTGTTGGACAAGGTGGCCCCCAATAGTGGTGGTTACCATGGGCTCTTGGGAGGTTAAGGAAAAAGAGCCCTGGCCTCCTCAGTCTGAGTTATTTTCAGTTACACCAGTAGAGGGCAGGACCAGAATTTACTTAAAGTCCTCTGTCTTTGGGTGGCGAGGGCAATCTTTTACCCAGTGACCCAGCTCTTTACAATATGCACATTGATTCTTGGCTAGCTGGATGCATCCAGTTTTCTTTTGTTCCTTTTTAGTTTCTCCCTTTGTTTTATGTGCTGGCCTCAAGCCAAGTTGGGAGGCCTGGATGGCAGCAATTAATATTTTAGTCTGCTGTTTTGTTGCTCTGTCCATTTTCTTGTCTTCCTGTTTCTGTTTCTCAGCACCTTGGTTATTAAAAACTGTCTGAGCTACTTTGAACACCCGAGAAATGTTCATTCCTGCAAAATCCCTCAAATTTCTGTAAATTTTTCTGGATGTCAGGGGCCGCTTGAGCCACAAAACCCAAATTAATAGTCTGAGAATTCTCAGGTGCCAAGAGGTCAAACAGGGTATAGGTACAGAATGTATTCTGAAGACGTTCAAGAAACACCCCCAGTAATTCCTTAGGACCCTGAATAATCTCGGTAGTTTTGGAAAGATTAATAGATTTTCAGGCTGCTCCCTTTAAATCAGGTAATACAGTCCGGTGATACATTCTTAATGTTCTAGAGCCTGCTGAAGAGTTCAGGTCCCAATCCAGGCAAGAAGAGGGACAAACCTCCTCTAACATTTCCTGACTTTTCTCCTCTGTACCAGCCACTGAAGCCAGACAGACCTTTTAGTCTCAGTTTTAATGTGTTTCTGGCTTTTTAGAAGTAAATAGGGTCAAAAAGGAGCTGCTTGCAATTATCCCAGGTGGGAAGATGAATGCACATTATTGATTTTACCAGGGATGTTAAAACCTATGGTTTGAAGGATTTTGGCAAGATTTCATTCTCTTGAGAAACAGGCAAAACAAGTTTTCCTTGAAGAGTTAGCCAGGGGCCTTTGCATATAGCACCCTGTTGATTTTTAAGTTAGAAGCTCTGTCTCCATATAGTATGGTTTATGGGAAGGGTCCTGAGTTAAAAAACAACAACAACATATCTTTAACCATGGAGGGGGGTTTGGGGCTAAAGTTAACCATTGGTTGACATACAGAAACTTATTAGGATGGCCAGCCATCCCTGTAATGACCTTCCAGATGGACTAAGTTACATTAACATCCAGAGACCCTGTGGAGGGCTATTCAACATTAAACACAGGCCAATCATTTTCACACAGAGTCTGGAGTCTGCCTTTAGAGAGATGGACACCATAGTACTTTATGAACCAACAGAGCAATTCCTTATTGTACAGTCCAGGGGACTAGAGGGCTTAGAAGCCCATGACTCCAAACTGTCAAAACCAGTAAATTACAGGAGGCACCTAATGAGGATCAAACCTCCAACTACGAGAGGATAAGCAAAGGCTGATAGAAGTTTCTGGCCTGTTGGCCAGTCTGAAAGTGCAACAGAAGCAAGCCCTGTGGCAAAGAGCACAGCAAGAACGCAAGGCAGAGAAAGAGGCCAAGGATGACAGGGATATAGAAATACCATAGGCAGTTAGAAGTCAAAGCAGGTATCCAAACAGAAACTAGTTACTAAACAGAGACTTAAGTTTAGCAAATGTCTTGGCTTGACCAACAGTGTCTAAGGAGTGGCCTCATCAGGCAGAAGACTGACAGGTCGTGAATTCTGTGAACCCATAACAAACAATTAAAATACAATGACAGACATGGAACGTTCAGACCAAGTCAGAAGAGTTACAAATTCCTGGAACAACTTCAGGGCAGAAAGTGGATCCCTGGAACAACCTCAGGACAAAAAACCAGAGGACTCTATTCAGCCAACATCTTGGCCTAATGAATAGTGTCCAAAGAGTGACCTCGTCAGACCATGACTCCCTTAAACAGAATTGTGACCACAAACAGAACACAGCAGATTCTTACCTCCTAGGAGAATGTAGATGAACTCTGGTTTTTTTTTAGGTGAGAGGAATTCAGTGGTCGTTCCAACTCCATCAAAGCCATATGAGAGGTTATGGGGCTCTGAATGACTCAGGGAGCGCCTCCCCTATAACATCTCTGCCAAGTTGGTGGAGAGCAGGAGTGAGGCTGCCTCCCAAGGTTGGCAAATCCATCTGGGGCCTCCAAATGTTATAGCCAGGTTGCAAAAAAGGAGAATTGCCAGCACACCAAGTTCAGATTATGAATCCTTTATTAGTGCATGGTCAAGAGTAGGCTCACACCAAGAAGCTCTTGACCCTGAACAAAATTAGCAAGAAGCTTATAAAGGCAAAAACTGCAAGTGAGCTACATAGCAGGGGGGTGAGGGTACAAGGAATTAAAAACAAAGGGGAACAAAATATAGGAACAAGATATGGGGATGTGGCAAGGGGAATTTTGCAGGGAACAATTTCTTGGCTTAACACCTGATTTTAGTTAACAAAGCATACAATTACACGGAATTTATGACTAAGGATTTTCAAATGGTCAGCAAAGAGTCAGCAAGAATGGCTCAGGAGAGCAAAGCTGTGGACCTGTGTCCATGGAAATGTTACAACAATCACACGTATACATTGGAGGGGGTCATTTTTAGGTCAGGCAGACAGCTAAGATGGAGGATTTTAACAAAATGGAGTTACTTATGCCAAGCAAGCTATTTTTAACTATTTTGGTCATTCTACTGGATATTTCAAAATTTGGTTAATTCCATGTTCTGGTCTTCAAGTTCTGAGATTCCTTCTTCAGCTAGATTGATTCTGCTTTCTATGCTTGTCATCTTGTTATTTATTTACTGGATGAAATGTTTTATTGCCAACATCTCTGCTACAATTTCTTTCAGTGTTGCATCTTGTCTTTCTTGAGTCTTAGTCACTCTTTCCATCCATTCCCTAAACACTGTCATAATCTGGGGCCAGTCATTGGTGACTTCCATTGTTTGGGCACCAAGGTCTGGTTTTTCAGGAGATTTGTCTTTGGTACACTTGAAATTGCCTGAGATCTTCCTTTGGTTTTTCCTCATTTGTGACAGATCTCTTGTTTTTCTCTTTAGTTCCATTATTCAGTGTCATTGCAAGAGGCTTTCCCTTCTGATGTCTGCTCAATCCAGATCTGGGCTGTAGATTTGTTCCATTTTGAAATAGCACTGTCAATGGGAAGCTTTGCTGTCTCTTGTGGAATTTGAAATTCAAATACAGTAGGGGATGGGGTGCTAGGAATCAGAAACTACTTGAAAATTAAAATATTCACTTATGGCTGGGCTTGGAGGCTCAGCCTGTAATCCCAGCACTTTGGGAGGCTGAGGTGAGTGGATTGCCTGAGTCTGCAGGTTTGAGACCCACCCAGGCAACTTGTGAGACCTCATCTCTACAATAAATCAAAAATTAGCCAGGTATGGTAGTGCGTGTCTGTAGTTCCAGTTACTTGGAAGACTGAGGCAGAAGGATCACCAGAGCCTAGCAGGTTGAGACTGTGGTGGCCAGGAGCATGCCACTGCACTCCAGTCTGGGTGACAGAGTGAGACTCCAACTCAAAAAAAAAAAAGTTCACTTATTGTGGTATGTGTTCCCTGAGACCCACTCCCCACCACCACTCTATATGATGATGCAAAGCAGAAACCAATGCAAAAGCAATCGAACACATACACACACACCCCAAAACAAACTGTAATAACAACAAAGTTAAACAAAACAAACAACAACAAAAAACCCCCCAGGAAAACTAAACACACACACACATGCCTAGCACAAAGCGAATAGAAAAGAAAAACAGAAAGACCAGAGGAAAATAAAAAATTTTTTAAAAAGGAATTCAAGTCAAACTCTCATACATATATTGATACACATCTTAAACTATAAAAAATGAATATAAGAAAAACCCAGAAGAACAAAAGAGCAAAAACCAACAACAATAACAAAATTGAAAGATGAATACTCAATCATTCATATACACATAAACAAAAAAAGAAGAAACAGAAAAAGAAAAGAAAAGAAAAACTGGGGGCAGTGCATACCAAACCCTCATATACACATTCATGCACAAAGGAGAAATATTTTAAAAATAGATGAACTAACAAACAGTTGAAAATTTTAAAAATTAAAAATATAATTGAAAATTAAAGAAAAACCTGCCTCTTGTGGCAGGCTCTGTAATTGTTCCTCTATTCAGGTCTCTTCTGCAGAGCCACCTCTTTCACTCTCTCCTCAGGGAATGAAGCAGGGAAGGAGGAGGAGCAGTGGAGGTTGGTGGGGCTACAGTCCTCCCCTCCCACTCTCATATGGTCAGGGAGATCTCCAGTGGGGAGGTATGGGATTGTCTCTTCCTCAGGTATGTACTCTCATGGGAGGTGCCCCAGTCAGGCCTGTCCTGGAATGTTCTCCTATTGTGACTGATGTCCAGGTTCCATCTGGGTTTGTCACTCTCAGTTGTGGCCCAGCTGTGTGGGTCTGATGTTCAGAGGATTACTGGGGAGGAGGGAGTTTGGGTCAGCCCCGGACTCATCACTGCTCTCTTTGGAGTCCTTCCTTGTCCTTTTCTGGTCAAACACTTTGTCCCACGGCTGGATCAGGATAGGGGGTGGGGCACCTGGAACTCAGCACTGATCAGGTATCTCTGAAGTTTGTGTTCTCAGGATAGTCCCTCTGGGCCACAATCAATCCCTGAATAGTTGATCCACCAGTCACAGAGATTGGATTTGTTGCTCCATGGTGAGCAAGTCAGGGCACATTCCTGCCCTACCTTCTTTTATGATCAGAGTAGAGAAATAAAATGCCAACACAGAAAAGATTAGACCCTGAGTCCTTTAATTGACTGATGGCTGAGAGCTAGCTAAAACCATTAAGATCTCTCGGCCCCCAGCAAAGTAGGTAGGGGGTATATATATGTGGCATAGCTTTAAAATAACACAGTTTCTGCAACTATGGTAACTTATGGTTACAGATGAAGAAGAAACAGACAATACGGTAGGGGTACTGTTACTTTGCAGGCTCATGTTTACCTAGTTGGTCATTAGCCAGGAACATTTTTACAAGGTTAGTTTCTTTTTACAAGCAAGATGCGGGTGAGATATGGTAGGGCATTTCAAAGAAGAAGCTAGCAGTTACAGTTCAGGGGCAAAGAACAGTTGTGTTTACACGTGGGGGGAAGTTGCATCTGGGCACAGTGTCTGGTTGATGCATCTGGGCAGCAGGCATGCAACTAAAATGTAAGCTTTTAACAACATAGAATTACTTATATCTAACAAGCATTTATAGGTTATTAAGGTTATACAGACATATGGGTTTTAGAGACATTTAATTCCCGCCTTTTACTTGTGCATGAGTTAAATCATTGATTCATCAGTCATTGACAAGGGACTATAGTGAGTTCCAATAAACATAAGTTTTACAGAGTTACTGTGTTTTTGACAAGCCAAATAATCCAATAGAGTACACAGGGCCCTATAAGTAAACCAAGGAACAGGAGGATGAGAGGGCCTGCCAAACTAATGTTGAGAGTTGTTAACCATGGGTTCCAATCAGAGAATGGAACTAAGATTTATTATTGTCTAGGTGGTCATGGAGCTGGCGTATGGCTGATTGCATGTATTTTCAGTCAGAATTAATATCTCATGCAAAGTTGGTCAAGCCCCATTCTTCACGAACTTAGGCTGCAGCTCCAGCTATGCTTAACCCTATCAAGGCTGGCACGAGGAACAGGACAGCACATTTGTGGTGAGTTATTAGGAGACCAGGGGGATTTAACAACAGGGATCCTTGAGGACCACTATAGGCATACACATGGGGCAACACCTGAACAGTTACACATAAGCCAGGCTTATTTGTCAGCATTTCAGTGGTCACACAGGCTATAAGGCCCATATGACAAGCAAGCCAGGTATCAGCTGGAGCCATAGAGGCTGTGGATTCAGACATGGTTACAGTAAGAGATGAGTTACAGATCTCAGCAAATGGAGAAGCTGTTAAGCTGAAATTTGCAATTATTAAAAAGGAGACCTTTATGGTTACATTCCTGATGGTGATGTGAATTATTTTCTGAGAATTTTGACATGTAGTTTTGTCATGTTCTAGGTGGCATGGGACAATGGGGGCCTCAATTCCTAGGCCTACATAATAAGGAGGTTTTGCTTTTAGACATAACCAACAATCTGAGGCCAGATCCAGCCAGGTGATGTTAAGCAGATGGTGCATGTGGGTTAACATGGGAAAAGGGCTAGATGGCTGGCATTCTGGGGCCACAGTAGAGGACGGCATCCCCCCAGGTGTCAGCAGAGGTGAGGGTGGCTGATGATAGCTAAACAAGGGGTCATTAAGTCCTGACAATTGTCCAATCCTGGATGACCCTGTTTGAGTCCTGTGGAGGACTACTTGTTGGATGGTGAAAAGAGCTCCTGAGTCATATCTATTTAAATAAAGTCGTATGCCCCAGGTGAATCCCATATCCCAGGAAAGGAGGGAGGGATTGTTGACTTTTATGTATATTGAGGAATGACCAGGATGGTTTCCTCAGGCACCCCACCATATGACAATTTTGGAGATGTCATTTGGTCTCTTGGGATAGAAAGCAATGGTAACACAATCCCAATGTGGACAGAAAAATTTGCTAGCTTGATTACAGAGATCATGAGTGGGCTGTTCCAGACATATATAGAAATCTATGTCTCTTAGACCTATATAAAGAGGGCAAATGTTTCCATTGGAGGGTTCAAGATATCTCCTGGTTGGGATGTTGTTAGCCCTACTTCCTCTTTGGCCCAATAAATCTAGTAAGTCTGTCTTGAGCAAGACCTGGTTAAGAAGCTGACTATTGGACCATTCCTTAGTATCTAATGTTGTCCCCCCCCCCACCTAATGAGGGTAAAGGAGTACAAAATGGGATGTTGAGCCCCACCTTGGAGTACATGGGCTAAGGAATACCAGAATAAAAACAGAGTCTTAGCTTGTGGCAGCCAAATTCAGAGATGGTTGTTCAACTCTGGCCAGGGCAGGGTGCCGAGCTAGGAGGGTGATCTTGAGAGGGTTATTAGGGTCCTTCTATGCAGTCCAAATGTCTGAGAGTCCAAATGTGGAGTATTGACATCAAGGTTATCGAACCTGGTTCTCTTAACTCGTGAGTAGTGAATCCAGGCCGGGATTCTGTGAACCTTGAGTGCCATTGGGGTGGTAAGGATGACAATGTAGGGTCATTTCCAGGCTTGGGCCAGTCCTTCCTTCTGGAACTTTTTGATGTAGACTGGGTTTCCAGGCTGGAATGGATGGCATGGCATAGATGATGGGGTAGGCAGAATGGCATGGACATTGGAGTGGACAGTAACTTGTACCTGTTGGAAGGACTGGAGATACTTTAATAGAGATTGATTAGTAATTTCTTCAAGAATAGGGTCTCGCAACCAGGACAATAAGGGAGGAGGTCTACTAAACATGATTTCATATGGAATAAATCCAGCCTTATAGGGAGTGCATCAGGCCTGAAGAAAGGCCAGAGGCAAAAGATTTATCCATTTTTCACTGGTCTCTATTATTAATTTAGTCAAAGTAGATTTTAAAGTCTGGTTCATGCATTCAACCTGTCCAGAGCTCTGTGGTCTGTAAGCACAATGCAATTTCCTGTCAATGTTTAGTGTTTTACTAACAAGTTGGGCTAGGGACGAGGTGAAGACTGTACCATTATCAGAGCCAATTGTTATGGGGAGTCCAAACCTAGGAATGATTTTATTTAATAAAAATCTCATAACAGTAAATGTGGTTTCATTTTTAGTGGCAAAGGCCTTCCCCCACCCAGAAAAAGTATCTACAAACACTAGTAGATAGTTGTGCCCTGCATGGAGGTTTTATTTCAGCAAAGTCTACCTCTCATTTCTCTCCAGGGTTCAATCCTCGGGCCCTGGTTCCAATAGTAGGCTTTGGATCTCGCTTTGCATTGACCTGGATACAAACTGGGCACCTTGTGGCTGTTTTCTCTGCCATATATTTTAAGTCATTGATATGGTAAAACCAGTTTAGCAGTTCAGTCAATTTGGTGCTACCCAAATGGGCGGCAGAATGTAGTTGTTTTACCAGGGTGTGTCCAAGAGTTTCAGGCAGGATAATTTTAGAGTCCTTGACCCACCATCTGGTGGGATCTTTGTGAACTCCCATCTGGTCCACTTGCCTTTCTTCTTCTCGAGTGTAGGTGGGCTGTGGGAGAGAAGGGACTGAAAAAGTCTTAGTTTGAGAATAGTTACGGACTTGACTGGAAGTTCCACAGCCTCTCAAGTCACTTGGTCTGCTAGGCAGTTTTCAATTGCCTCTGGGGTGTCTGATTTTTGGTGCTCCCTGCAATATATGGTGGCTACCTCTTTGGGGAGCCATATAACCCCTAAAAGGGCTAGAACCTCCTCTTTGTTTTTGATAGTCTTATCCATAGCTGTCAGAAGTCCCCATTCCTTGTAAATCATAGCATGGACATGGAAAGTAGCAAAGGTATATTGGTTGTCAGTAAAGATGTTTATCCATTTCCCAGCTCCCCAGTGTAGGGCCTGAGTTAGAACAATTAACGCAGCCTTTTGAGCCAATGTGCCATTGGGCAAAGACTGACCAAATCACATCATGAGCCATGGTTACTGCAGCACCAGATTTTCAGACTCCTCCTATTATTAGGCTTCTGCCATCCGTGAACAGAACAGCATCAGCCTGACTTAAAGTGGTGTTCTGCAGTTCAGGACAGCTGACCTGAGAGATGTCCATCATGTCTTCACAGTTATGCTCTGGCATTTCTGGCTTATCATCAGGGAGCAGGGTAGCCAGATTAAGGCATTGTGTAGGAGGGAAAGTTAGTCTAAGTTGGTCAAGTAGGAGACTTTGGTACTGAGTGATGCAGGTATTTGACATCCAGCAGCCAGAGACTCCCCTGAGTAGAGTCTTGATGGCATGCGGAACAGTTAAAGCCAGATTCTGCCCAAAAGTTAGTTTATACACTTCCTTGACTAGTATGGTTGTAGTGGCGATGGCCCAGAGGCAAGAGGGTTGGCCAGAGGCCACTAAGTCCAGTCTTTTTGACAGATAGACCACTGGCCACCTCCATTGCCCTAGAGTCTGGATAAGGACACCCATTGCAATTTCCCATTGTTTATGAACAAACAGGTGGAAAGGCTTAGTAAATTGGGGAGGGATAAGGCTGGGGTCTGGGTAAGAGCTGTCTTTACCTACTGAGGAATGCTTTTTCCTCAATGGCAGTCTATTCCAGGGGCTGGTTCCCTGCAGTAGCAGTGTATAGAGACTTGGCAATCTCAGCAAATTCTAAGATCTATAATCGGCAATATCCCATACCCCCAGAAATTCCCATACCTGCTTATCATTGGTGTGGGAATTTGGAGGATGGCTTATTTTCAGGCTGAAGTTAGGGCTTGTTTACCCTTTTCCAGCTGGTATCCCAGGTAAGAAACTTCAGTTGAGCAAAGCTGCACCTTTTTGGCTGAGACTCGGTAGCCCAGATCCTGAAGAAGCTGTAAGAGAATCTTAGTGCCTTTTAAGCATGTATCCAAGTCTGCAGCCGTGAGTAAAATATCATCTAAATACTGGAGTAAAGTACATTCAGGATGCAAGGTGTGGAACCCCGACAACTCCTGTTGTAAAATTTCCACAAAAAGAGTCAGGAAGTTCTTGTATCCTTGTGGCAACCAAGTTCACGTTAGCTGACTTGTATCTCCTGAGTCTGGATCTGTCCATTCAAAAGCAAAAATGGGTTGACTGACTGGAGGCAGGGGAATGGAAAAGAAAGTCATCTTTTAAGTCCAGTACGGTTTATATCTGATGTTGAGAAGGAAGCAGGCTGAGCAATGTGTACAGGTTGGGAACAGTAGGATGGATTGTTTCAACCAGCTTATTGACCTCCCCTAAATCCTGGACAGGCCAGTAATCAGATGTTCCTGGCTTTTTAAATGGCAAGAACGAAGTGTTCCAGGCAGATTGACAGGGCATCAGAATACCAGCAGCTAAAAGTCTTTGAATATGGGGAGCAGTTCTTTTGCAAGCCTGCAAACTCATAGGATATTGATGAATATGAACAGGAGTGGCAGATGCTAGCAGACTTACCATGACAGGAGGGTGGTGTTTTGCCAATGGTCTCTGCCCATACTGAAGGAAATTCCTGTTGTAACTGTAGAAGCAGACTCGATGGTTATTCCCAATAGGGGAGTCTGAAGGAGCTAGAAGATATTCCTTAGAGAGTGGAAGTCAGTAGCATTTGATAGACAGTGTCAGTGGGAACACACATCTTAGTCTCATCAGGTGAAAACATGATAGTAGCCCTCAACTTCCGAAGCAGATCTCGGCCCATAAGGGGGAATGGGCAGTCAGGGGCAATCAAGAACGAGTGTGTGACTCAATTTTGGCCTAAGTAAACCATCCGGTTGGAGGGCAACTTGCAATTGGTGACTGCATCCATTGCTCCTTGAACACAAATCTGTTTATTAGATACAGGCCCTAATGGTGACTTTAGGACCAATACTTCCACCCCAGTGTTCACCAAGAGTTGGGTGGGGTGGCCCCCTATAGCAGCTGTTACCATGGGCTCTTGGGGACCTGAGGAGAAAGAGTACTGGCCTCCCTCCTCAGTCTGATTCATTTTCAGCTGCTCCAGTGGAGGACAAGATGTAGGCTTTTCTGCCTTTGGGCAACGAGGGCAGTCTTTTACCCAGTGACCTAACTCCTTACAATAGGAACATTGGCTTTTGACCAGCTGGATGTGTCCAGTCTCTTTTTGTCCCTTTCTGGTTTCTCCTTTCTGCTTATGGGCCAGCTTTGAGTAGTGCTGAGAAGCCTGGATAGTGGCAACTAATATTTTTGTTTGCCGTTTTGCTGCTTTATCTAGTTTCTGATCTGTCTGTTTCTGTTTCTCAGCATCATGGTTGTTGAAAACTTTTTAGGCTACTTCAAGTAGCTGAGAAATATTCATTCCTGCAAAACCCTCAAGCTTTTGCAATTTTTTTTGGATGTCTGGTGCTGTCTGCACCATAAAAGCCAAATCAACAGCCCGAGCATTCTCAGGTGTTGAGGGGTCAAAGGGAATGTAAGTACAGAATGCCTCCTGGAAGTGCTCAAAAACATCCCTGGCAACTGCTTGGGGCCCTGAGTGATCTCAGTATTCTTAGAAAGATTGATAGGCTTTCGGGCTGCTCCTCTCAAGCCTGCTAATAGAGTCCGGTGATAAGTTTCTAAGTCCCAGGACCCTGCCAAAGTGTTGGGGTCCTAGTTGGGATGCGACACAGGAAAAACCTCTTTTAGCCTTTCTTGGCTTTCCTCCTCCACACCAATAGCTGAAGCCAGGAAAGATTTCCTAGCTTCAGTCCTGATTTGTTCTTGTTCCTCAGAAGTAAAAAGAGTCAGGAGGAGTTGTTGACAGTCATCCCAGGTGGGGCGATGAGTCTGCATCTGATTCCATTAAGATCAGAGCCTGCAGCTTATCTGAGAATGTCAGATTTTGATGTTTCCAGTTATATAAATCTGAGGTGGAGAAAAGAGTATAAACCAAGAAAGGCCATTTGGCTTGATCCGATAGAACCTCCCAAAGGGGTAAGATGATGCTGGATTGGTCTGAGACCAGAGTTGGATAGCCAAATGCAGGGACCCAGCTAAAGGAGAAGGGGAAGAAGAGGTGGTGGAAGGCATGCTCTGGTCCCTGGCAGTCTTCTCAGGGGCGGGTGTGATGGCTGCCACAGCTAGGGAAGTGGATGTGACAGTTGGAGAGGACTGAGGACAATATGGCAGTGGGTTACTGGTGAGGGTGATCAACTCCTCAAGGAGATCTTACGTTGATGGAGACAAGATAGTATAAACCTTCTGACAGGGGAGTTGAGGCAATTGGGGGATGAGAAACTGTCTTCTTAGACAGTAGTGATTTTGAATTTGAAGGTTGCAGAGGACTTCCATGGTTGGGCTTCTTTAAGGACTTTGAAACCAAGATTCTCTGCACCTCCAAAGCACCTTATGGCCTTATCCCCTCTTCCAAAACACAAGTTCTAAGCCAAGGCAGGGAATTCTTGACCAGAGACAACCATTAGGGAAACTGATCTGGATATGTGGGTTCCCCCATACCAGCAACAATTCTCCAAGCAGCTCGGGTAACATGTACATCCAGAGACCCAGCAGAGGGTCATCCAACACCAAACATAGGCCAATCAATTTCACAGATGGTTCAGAGTCTGCCTTTTAAAAGATGGACACCGTAGTCCCCTGCAAATCCAGCAGAGAAATTTTTAATATACATTCCAGGAGACTGGAGGGCTTGGAGTATTTAGAAGTCTTCTGCCCCATGTTGTTAAACCTGGAAAGTCATTAGAGGCATTGAATAAGAATGAAACTTGTTACAGTAGGGAGGTATGTAATAGCCAACAAAAACATGGCTTTGGATGACCAATCTGCAGGCACAGTGAAGGCAAACCCTGTGGCAAAGAGAATGGCAATCAAGCTAAGAAAGGGATCAAGGGTGGCAAATGTCCAGAAACCACTGGATAAGCACATAGAAATCAAGAAGATATTCAAACAGAAATGCTAAACTAAGACTCTGTTCTACCAACATCTTGAGTCAATGAACAGAGCCTAAGGAGTGGTCTTGTCAGGCTCTGACCTCCCCAATGGAATCATGGCCTTAAACAGAGGAAACAGACTCTTACCTCTCTGGAGAGTGCAGACAGACTCAGGTTCTTTCAAAGCAGGGGGAAATCAGCAGTTGTTCCAGCTCCCTCCAAGCCGCTTGAGTGGTTATGGGGCCCTGATTAACTTCAGGGGCCCCTCTCCTGTAATGCCTCATGGGACTGTTGGGGGGAGCTGGAGCAAGGCCACCTCCCATGGTTGGCAAAATTCTATATTTCTCACTGGGGCCTCCAAATGTTATAACCGGAGTGCAAGTAATAAAATGCCAAAACAGAAACGATTAGATCCTGAGTTCTTTAATCAGCCAGTGATTGAGAGCTGGCTAAAATCATTAAAATCTCTCAACCCCCAACAAAGTAAGCAGGGGTATATATATGCAGCATAGCTTTAAAAAACAGTTTCTGCAATTATGGTAACTTATGGTTACAGATGAAGAAGGAACAGACAATAGGGTAAGGGTAGTGTTACCTTGCGGGTTCATGTTTACCTAGTTGGCTGTAAGCAAGGAGCATTTTTACAAAGTTAGTTTCTTTTTAAAGCAGGATGCAGGTGGGGTATGATAGGGGATTTCAAAGAAGAAGCCAGCAGTTATAGTTCACGGGTTAAGAACAGTTCTGGTTACTTGCGAAGGGAAGCTGCATCTGAGCACAGTATCTTGGTGTTGCATCTGGGCAGCAGGCATGCAACTAAAATGGAAGCTTAACAAGATAAAATTACTTATATTTATCAAGCTTTTGCAAGTTATTAAGGTTATATAGGTATATAGGTTTTACAGACATTTCAAATAAATAGCAATATAGTCATAATTAATAAAAATCATTCTAAACTGTATTGATTTATGTTTCCAATGAATGTAAAATAGGCACTTTAAAAATTGTATTTATATATATATATGACTAAATTATAGCAGGAAAAATAAGTTACACAAGAAGAGAG
>CAUYQG010056685.1:0-23293 GCA_963574415.1 Tarsius wallacei | reverse complement strand
CAAACAGTCCCTTTAAAAAGTGGGCAAAAGACATGAATAGACACTTCTCAAAAGAAGATATACGGGCAGCCAACAGACACATGAAAAAGTGCTCAGCCTCACTCATCATCAGAGAAATGCAAATCAAAACCACACTGAGATACCACCTAACCCCAGTGAGAATGGCCATCATGAATAAAACAAACAGCAGATGCTGGCGAGGACGTGGAGAAAAGGAACGCTTCTACACTGCTGGTGGGAATGCAAACTAGTGCAGCCTCTTTGGAAGACAGTGTGGCGATTTCTGAAGGAACTAGAAATTGACCTTCCATATGACCCAGCAATTCCCCTATTGGGAATATACCCGGAGGAACTCAAATCACTCTACAAAAAAGACACCTGCACACGTATGTTTGTTGCAGCTCTATTCACAATAGCAAAAACTGCTGGGTTTCTTGATCCAGCTGGTCTCCCCAGCCCTCCCCACCAGCTGCAGCGCCAGAAGGAACTTCAGTCTTGTGTGAACATATGCTCTCATGCAGTGGTTCCCAGCTAGGGGTGACTTCGCTTCCCAGATGTCCCTGGGCAATGTCTAGAGACATCTGGTTGTGACCACTTAGAGGGTGCCACTAACATCTGGTGGGTAGAGGCCAGGCATGCTGCTAACCAATCCTGTATGTACAGGGCAGCCCCTCACAGCAGAGTTTTCCAGTCAAAAATGTCAACAGTGCCACTGCTGAGAACCCTGGCCTAGTGTGTTGTTTCCTGGCCCTCGGGCCATGGATACTTTGCCTGGCCATCAAGAGCAACCTACCACAAGAATTTTTTTAAATGCCCAACATTCCAGGAAAGACAGCAGATGCTTAGATAGGAGGGGATGGTCCAAAATGGTCAAGACCACGCACGTAGCCCATTGGCCAATGTCAGAGGTTAAACCCAGCTCTGAAGCTACTCCTGGAACTCTGGCCAGGAGACGAAAGACACTGCTCATGTGAATTAACTGTAAATATTGCTGAGGCTGGGTGCACAGGCTCATGTCTGTAATCCAGCACTTTGGGAGGCCAAGGTAGGAGGACTGCTTGAGCCCAGGAGTTTTGAGACCAGCCTGGGCAACACAGTGAGACCACGTTGCTACAAAAAAAACCCCAAAAGATTAGCCGGGTGTCGTGGCGTGTACCTGTAGTCCCAGCTACTCGGGAGGCTGAGGCAGGAGGATCACCTGAGCCCAGGAGGTTGAGCCTGTAGTGAGTCGTGATTATGCTACTGCATTCTAGTCTGGGTGACAGAGACCCCAACTCAAAAAAAAAAGGTGCTGAGGACTGTTCACGATTCCTCAGAGCCTGCAGGGAACGAGTGCTGGCCTAGGGCACAGCTATAAGCTGTGGCACCCCAGTTGCTCACTGTGGCCAAGACCTCTACAGACCATGAAACAAGCCAGTACTTTCCACGCTCTTCTTAGGCATCCCAGAGTCGAAACAATATGTCTCAATCCAAAGTTATGTTGAAAATTTAAAAACCGATGCCAGCAATATTTTTTCTAAAATGTATTTTTAAAATGTAAGTGAAATAACAAGCCTATTTATATACTTGTTTATACCATTATAAAACAAATCTCAGGGAAGAAACAGTACACCACCCGAAGGCTTCTGGAACTCTCTTTTTCTTGACCTGCCTGGTTGTTACACAGAGCTTTGCTTTTAGTGACAAGTGTATATTTAAACTGTACACATATACCCTATGCACTTTTCTGTGTGTATGTGTGATATTTCAGAATTTTTTAAAGTGGTGGGTTATATCTAAGAAATGAATTTGCACGAAAGGTCTTCCCATTCATGAAGGCACTATTTCATCTACACTTCAAAAGATATTAAAATGTACACAGATCATGCTCTGTGCTTTTTGATCTTAATACAATAAAATATATATTTTCCAATCACTGTTCTCTGAAGTATTTTTCTAAAAATGCATTAATTCATTCTCACCACTTTTTAGGAGAACTCACCTCCAAGTCCATTTTTACTCTCTACTCTAAAGCTCCTTGGTTCTTGTAGCTCCTTTTGCCATTTCAAAAAATACGTTATAATTTTTAATTTGGAAAAAACTTGAAAGCAAGATAGAATATTTGAAGTTCCCTACATACACTTTCCTGATACCACCTTCTCCCTCCTCCTCAAAAGTCATCACTATCTTGAATTTCGTGTTTATCATTCTCACCATATTTTTATTAACTCCATGAGCCATGCTTAAACAGAAAAAAATAGTTTATAACGGTTTAAACATTATATACATGGACTCGCACAAAATGTATTCCATTTTTTTTTCATTAGACCTTACGGTTTTGAAATTTGACCCATGTTGATATTTGTCTTTCTAATCATTTTAACTACTGCGTACCACTTCACCATAAGAACATATCACAATTTACTGGTTATGTTTATATACACTTAAAGTTCCTTCCAATTTTCCCTATTACTAACGGGGCTGTGATGAACATTCCTTTTTTTTTTTTTGGAATTGGGATCTCACTCTATCACCCAGGCTGGAGGGCAGTGGCATGCTCATAGCCACCGCAGCCTCGACCTGCTGGGCTCAGGCGATCCTTATGCCTCAACCTTCCAAGTAGCTGGGACTACGGGCACGTGCCACCACTTCCAGCTAATTTTTTGCTTTATTATAGTCACGAGGTCTCTCCAAGTTGCCTAGGCTGGTCTTGAACAATCCTCAGGCAATCCTCTCACCTCTGCCTCCCAAAGTGCTGGGATGGCAGGCGTGAGCCACCACATTTGGCTTGAACATTCTTCACGCGTATGTCTGAGACCTTCTCTAGGGTGTATATATACTCAGTATGGAACTGCTGGGTCATGAGGTACAGATAGCATCTTCCACCAGATCATGAAAACTACTTGCCAGAGTGATTGTACCAACTCATGCCCCTTCTTGTAAGTATACAAGAGATTTACTGCTCTTCATTCTTGCCACACTGATATAGTCAGGTTTTTTAATTTCTGCCAGTTGGATGGGTCTAGGATGGCATTCTATATTTGTTTTAATTTGCATTTCCTCAATTGCCAGTGAAATCGAGCAACTTTTTATGTTTATTGGCCATCTGGGCTGCTTAACTGGCCTGTTTATATCCCTCCATTAGGTTGTCCTTTCTCTTAGTGGTTTGTAGAAATTCTTTGTGAATTCTGGGCATAAATTCCTTATTGCACATATGCATTGCAAATGTCTTTCCCCAATGCAAGCTTTAGAAAAACTTGATTTGTGATGACTTTTGTTGTACAGAAGCTTTAAATTTTATATAGACACATAAATTAATCTTTTATAGCTTGTTGAGGAAATCCTGGTCACATATAATTTCTTAAAAGAGTTTTTAATTGTGCTTTTTCATTCCTAGGTTTCAATTCATTTGGAATTGATCTTTATGTATAATGTGAGTTAGGGATTCAATTGTATTCTTTCTGAAAGGATCCCAACTGTCCCATCCCACTGATTTACAGTGCTACCCCTGTCATATATAAAGTTTCCAATATGCATAGGTATTATTTTCAGCTCTTTAGTTTACTGATTTACTGTCTAACCATGTACCTATACCACAATATCTTAATAATAACCATTGCTTTATAATAAATCCTGATATTCTTAAAATTGTCTTGGCTACTCTTAAACCTTTGTTTTCCTACCTAAATTTTGTGACAGCCTGCCAAGTTCCACGAAAAACCTTATTTAGATTTTGGTTGGAATTTCACTGAATTCATAAAATTTACTTGAGAGGAATCACCATCTTTATGATATCAGGTTTTCTATGTGTGAACACGGTTGTGTCTATTTCTTTGTGTCTTTTTATGCTATGTTGTAATTTCTCCATAAAGGTCTCAGACATGTTCTGTCTAGGCACTTCAGGCTTTTTGTGGTCCTGCAGATTTTTAAAATTAGATTTTCTACTGGTTATTAATGGCACACAGGAATACTACTGATTTTCCACGCTGCTCTCGGAACCACTAACCTTGCTGCAGTCAAAAGCATTTGGCGTCTTAGGTGCGTGACAGGAAGCACAAGCAGCACACTCAGAAGGAAACGTGAGAGAAGACTCCATTTACATGCTCTTCTGAGAAAGGGAAGCATATGGGGAGAGGCAGATCCATGGTTGCCAGGGCCAGAGGTGGTGTGAGGGGTTGACTCTGGGAGTGTGAAGGAATCTGGGGGAGGAGGGGCCAGGTCTGTGCCTTGACTGCAGTGCAGCTCACGTCACTGTGAGTGTTTGTTAAAACTCAGATTTAAAACTCACAGGCCGGGCTCAGTGGCTCAGTCTGTAATCCCAGCACTTTGGGAGGCTGAGGCGACTGGATTGCCTGAGTCTGTGGGTTCGAGACCAGGCAGGGCAACTTGGCGAGCCCTCGTCTCTACAATAAAAGTCAAAAAATTAGCCGGGCGTGGTAGCGTGCGCCTGTAGTTCTGGCTACTTGGAAGGCTGAAATGGAAGAATCTCTGGAGCCCAGAAGGTCAACACTGGGGTGGCTGTGAGCATGCTGCTGCACTCCAGCCTGGGCGACGGAGTGAGACTCCAACTCAAAAACAAAAAACTCACTCAAAAAATCCACACTCCAAAGAGTGAATCTTAACCAGTTTCACCTCAATAAACCTAACCTCTAAAAAAACAAAAGCGGCTGGGCTCGGTGGCTCAGCCTGTCATCCCAGCACTTTGGGAGGCCAAGGTGTGTGGATGGCCTGAGCCCGCAGGTTTGAGACCAGCCTGGGCAACTTGGTGAGACCTCGTCTCTGCAATAAAGTGAAAATTAGCCGGGCATGGTGGTGTGTGCCTGTAGTTCTAGCTACTCAGAAGGTTGAGGCAAAAGGATCGCCAGAGCCCAGCGGGTCGATGCTAGGGTGGCCATGAGCATGCCGCTGCACTCCAGCCTGGGTGATGGAGTGAGCCTCCAACTCAAACAAACAAAACAAAAGCATTTGGAGGAATTCACGCTCACATGCGAGCTGTGTTTTGTGTCTCCAAAAGTGGATAAAGTTGACCTGAGTACCAGCCTCCAAGCTCTGAGACAACCAGTACCTTCTGGTATCAGAAGGTCCATGTGTGACAAAGCAAGGGCTCACAACACCAGGCCCGCTGATGCACTAGCTCTGAAACAACTGTCTCAGATATGCCGTGGCCCTGGGTTCCAAGTGTGCCTGAGAAACCCTGACCACCACAATGCTGCCCCAGGGAATGTCCTCACTCACAGTGGTTTTCTAGAAGCTTAAGCAGGGCAGAGAGTTGCTCAGTCTGGGCACACAGCTCTGTTCCCATAGCACAGCACAGCACCTGGGCTTTGGTTGCCATGGGTCCCAACCCTCAGGCTTCTGCTTACCCACTGCGACTTTCTAATATGCTAGTGGAAGAAAACAGGAAAACAGCAGAACTGGCCCATGGTACATTTTGGCTCCTAAATTATCATTATTATTATTATGATTGAGTGCTCACTGTGCAAACTCATCTACAAGCATGAGCACTTTCCATTTCATATGGGACAGGTATTATCATTTCCTCATATTAGAAATTAGAAAACTGGGGTTTAATGAAAATAAATAATTGAGTTTCACAATTAGTAAGGGGAAGAGGCCAGACTTGAACCCAGGTCTGTCTGACTCCACAGACTGCTTCCTCACTGCTATGTTATACTGCCTTCTTTCCTGACTCTCTAGTGCATGGCTTAGAGGAGGGGTCCCCCACCCTGTGGCTTGTTAGGAACCAGGTCACACAGCAGGAGGTGAGTGGCGGGTTAGAGGAGCTCCTTCTGCTGTCAGATCAGCGGTGGCATTAGATTCTCACAGACGTTCAAAACCCTGTTGTGAACTGTGCATGTGCTCCTTATGAGAATCTAATACCTGATAGTCCCAGGATCCCCCCACCCCCCACATCCAAGGAAAAAGTCTTCCATGAAACCCAAAAACTTAGGGACCGCTGGCTTGGAACCTGAATGAATGGATGTCCTGAATGAATAAACGAATGGGGACTAGGAGAGAGGGATGGAAAATGTTGCCTGCTTCCTTGCCTAACAGAATTCCACACTGGCCCTGCATTACATATTTGCTGACACCAGGTGGCAGTATAATGACAGGGTTCCAGGCACACCGACTGTTCACACAAAGGAGTTTTTCTCTGAAGCCGAGCTGATCTTGGCAGAACAGAAATGAGCCCATTCTTCTTTCTCACCGTGACATGTGATTCTGCTGGTCTTTCTCTGAAGTCTTTCCTGTCCCGGTGGTTCGTTTCAGGCTCCACTCTTCTCTGCAGAGTTGGGACCACTAACACACACACAACTCTTCCTGGGGTGAGCCCCTCACAAACATCTCATTTGCTTATCTGCACATGTAATGCACACCACACCCCTCTGAGGTAACCAGGGTTACTTTCTCAACTTACAAATGAAAAACAGCCCCAGGGTGGTTCAGGGATCTCCTTCTCAACAAGAGTCAAACCCAGGCCTCCTGTCTCCTCGTCCATGACCGTCTCCAAGGCCACACTGCCTTTCTTAGTGCGGAGAGGGGGTTTTATGCTAATTTAAAGCTGTGTGTAATGTGTGCTGCAAAAATCTCAAATTAAGTTGGATTCCAATGCTCCCAAACCCAACTCAGAAAAGCACACAAGTCTGATGCAAGCAGGAACACACATTCTGTAAATTTTCAATTCACACTGTTACACGCTACAATCCAGCCCACTCAAATCCTGCTCTCAAATGTCAGTTTGAATCTTTTTTTGTTTGTTTTTAAAAGTCTTGATTGTAGAGATTTCTATTCTTGGGGAACCCAGCTTTATTTTGTGGAGTAGGAAGAGGCTGGGCTTTGATGTCAGACCTGAGTTTGAATACAGCTCCATCACCAACCAGCTGCGGGATGGCAGGCATGTTTCTTAACTCCTCTGAGCCTGTTTCCCTGGGGATAGAGACCAAGAACATCTATTTCAACAGCAGAGACTGTGGGTGAAGATTCAACATCCCAGAGATACCCTAGAGAATCACAAATACTAGTTCCCTTCACTTCCCTGCTGCAGAAATAGTAACTTCAAATGTCATTTTTTTTTTTTTTTTTTGAGTCAGAGACTCACTCTGTTGCTCAGGTTGGAGTACAGGCACGATCATGGCTTACCACAAACTCGACCTCCTGAGTCCAGGTAATTCTTCCACCTCAGCCTTCCAAAGTAGCTGGAACCACAGGTGAGTGCCACCATGCTTGGCTAAATTTTTTATTTATTCTAGAGACGAGGTCTCCCCAAGTTGCCCAGGTTGGTCTTGAACCGCTGGGCTCAGGCAATTCTCTCGCCTCTGTCTTCCAAGGCGCTGGGATGACAGTCGCCATGCCCAGCTCAATGCCAATTCTTTTAACCATAAAACATTTTCCATTCCATCACTAAAGATGTGATGTGCACTTACTATGTGCCATGGACCGCTGGTAGAGAAGGCAGTCGACACACAGGTCATCACACCAATGACTGGGTACAATCATCACAACCATTGGGATGTGTCTTGCTGAGTCTGTTTTGCAGAAGGGACGCTTCACTTTCGATTGCCTGTTTGTCCACCTCCCAGCCCAGGCCTTCTCCCCAGATCTCAGAGCCAGAGACCTGACCTTCAGCTGGTGGTTCCTCTGTTGAAGGGTTAGGGTCTTCTCCTTCTTGTGGACTCCCTCTAAAGCCCCATGCCTGGTATGTATTTGGGCAGAGGGAAGGACTGATGGGTCCTCCCATCTGTACCATGAAAGAGGAGGTAGGGGATGAGTAGGACGGGCTCCTTAAGCTGAGCTGTGGGGGGGGTGGGGGCAGGGGACAGGTCAGCAGGTGCCTGTGGGTTTTCCTGGGACTTGTTTTCTTAGCAGGTGCCCTCCTGGCTCCCGTCTGGCAGGTGTTGGTGCCATCCTCTGCCAGGGCCCAGCCAGCTTGAGGTCTGCACAGTGTACTGTACCTGTCTGGGAGAGAGTGCCAAAGGGTTCCAGGGAAGGGGATGGGAACAAGACAAACTCTGCCGATGCCCACCAGGCGCTGAGCCCCATGGCAGTCAGGTGGAGTGACCACTCTTGTTCTGTCTTACACAGGAGAGACCTGGGGCTTAAGGTGGTTAAATTCATCCATTCATTCATTCACCCATTCATTCATTCACCAGACATTTAACCAGGCCCTACCCTGATTCTGAGTCCAACAACAAGACACAGAGGCACCCAGTGGGTGACATGGATTCTAACAGTCTGCCTAGCTCCAAACTCCTTGCTTTTTCCAATCCAACTTGATACCTTGAGACGGTCAGAGATTTTGTCCTCTGGACAATCACAACATGGCTGGGGTGATAGGTGTATCAGAGCAAGATAGCTGGTAGAGCAGAGCCCTGTGTGTGAAGTGTGGAAGAAAGGGCACATGCTGACAGGCCCAACTGCCTTCAGCGTCAGAGCTCTCTGAGGGCAGGGACCGGGCCTTTCCCCCATCTCAGCATCTCCAGTGCCAGACAGAGTGGGCAAGGCGTGCAATGCCACGGATGAAATCCAAATGCACGAGGTTAAGTGAAAGCAGCCAGACTCACAAGACGACATACTACTTGACTCCATTTATACGACGTTCAGAAAAAGGCAAGACTAGAGAGAGGGAAAACCAATGAGTTACCAGAGACTGGTGGTAGGGGGAGGGGGACTGCTGACCACAGAAGGGCTGGGGGGAAGTTTTGGAGGTGCTGAACCTAATCTGTATTTGCACCGGTGGTGACTACGTGACTGCAAGCATCTGTCAAAGCTCACAGAAAGATACAGTAAAAAGGGTGGATTTCGCTGTATGCAAATGATACCTTAATTTTTCAAATGAGAAAAAATAGAGAGAGAGAAAATAAATACAACAGAAGTAGACTGACTGTCAAGCTAATGAAACCTAAGTATCTGGGCTACTTAACTGCATGAGCCCTGGGAGAAGTCCTAACAAGGCATTCATTAAATTCTTAAGATCATTTTTTCTGAATACCATTCCCCCAATTATAAAAGCTTCAGGCCCCATGAATCCTAAATTAATCCTGAACACAAGTACAAGAACTGATGAAAAATGGAGGGTTCCCAAGGAGTGAGACTCAAGTGGGACCCCAGAGAAAGACCCTGGTTCCGGCAGAGAGAGGTAGGGAAGGCAGCCCATGGAAAGGAACCAGCAAGGACAAAAATGCGAGAGTTTTCCAAGACCCTCAATAAACACACAAGCACTAGAAATGCGGTGGTCCTATGCATTCACCACCCTGGCCTCGGCCACACCAAGCCATTCTAGGCAGAGAACAAAGCTGTGGCATTATGGGACATGCATTCTAGATGCTGGTAAGCGGATGTAGCAGGCATGTGACATCCTTCTGGCTCTCAGCACAGCAATGACCCACTCTACTCCCCGCCCGCCCACTGACTTGTGGAGGGAGGTTTTCACCTTATGTATCTGAAACTGAAAATGGTGGGTGCTCACTCTCCCAGGCTCTCTGAAGCAGCGATGGGGACCAATGGTTCCAATAGCCAAGAGATGGAAGCAACCCAAGTGCCCAACAATACATGAATGGACAAATAATAAATACTATTCGTCTTTGGAAAGGAAGAAAATAGGTTCAGGCTCCACTGGTCAGAAACACCTGCCCAGACACGAGCCCAGGTCTTCCCAGCCCCCTTATTCAGCTATACTGAGCCTTAATCCCTCTTGCTTAAGATGCTAGATTACCATATGAACAAATGATGCCAAACGAGGCTGGTCTTATATGCTGCGTTCCTGATTTCCTCACCTGTTAAGATCAGTCAAGTGAACAGAGTAGGATGTAGATAAGCCTTAAAAATGGTTCTGTCTCAAAAAGATATTTGCACACCCATGTTCACAGCAGCACTATTCACAATAGCCAAGAGATGGAAGCAACCCAAGTGCCCAACAATACATGAATGGACAAATAATAAATACTATTCGTCTTTGGAAAGGAAGAAAATAGGGCAGCTCCCCCAGGTCCCCTCCCACTGTGGGAGCTTTTCTGTCCTCTCAATAAATCCTGCTTTCTCAAAAGAAAAAAAAAAAAAAAAGAAGAAGAAAATCCTGACACGGATGAACCATGAGGACATTATGCCAACTGAAATAAGCCAGTTGCAAAAAGACAAATACTCTGTGGTTCCATTTATGAGTGGACTATTCTAGATACGTCAAAGTCATAAAAACAGAGTAGAATGGTGTTTGCCAAGGGCTGGGGAGAGAGAGAAAAAGAGAGTTGATTACTGATCACATTTCAATTTCCAATTCTGCAGGATGAAAAAGTTTTAGACATTGGTTGCACAACAATGTGTGATGAATATACTCTACTGAACTATGCACTTGAAAATGGCTCAGATGGTTACACTTTATGTCATGTGCTTTTTAAATCACAATTAAAATAAATTTATGACATTTATGAACAAAAACATCTTTACATGAATATTTCAAAATCATCTTCACTTAACAATTTTATAACGACAGATTTAGTGTAGACGATTAGCTCATTTAACCCATAAAAGGTAAATTTTAACAAATTTAAAAGAAAACAACTTTTCATGTTACATCTGTTCCGTTTCATGGTCAATGCTATTTTTTAGACGTATTAAAATTTTTTAACAAAAGAAAGTTTACCAATTCTATATTATTTATTTATTTATTTCTTGAGTTAGGGGTCTCACTCTGTTGCCTAGGGTAGAATACACTGGTATGATTATAACAATCATGGCTCATGGCAGCCTCAACCTCCTGGGCTCAGGTGATCCTTTCACTTCAGCCTCCTGAGTAGCTGGGACTACAGGGGCATACCACCATGTCTGACTAATTTTTTTTTAGAGACTAGGCCGCCTATGTTGCCTAGGCTTGCCTTGAACTCCTGGGCTCAAGTCAACCGCCTGCCTCAGCCTCCATAAGTTCTGGGATTAACAGGCATGAGTCACCAGACCTAGCCAAACTTCACCAATTTTAGAAGATATTTTAATCCCATCTCAATTCATATAATTCATTGTAATGACATGTAAGTAAAAATTAATAAGCAATGCAAATATATATATTTTAATAGTTCTGGTTGCAGAGAAAAAATTGTTTTATATTTATTGAATATATTTGTTCTATTCAAAAGTCACACTATTTAAAATGTTCTTGCTATTGATATATATATACATATATATATATTTTTGCTTTGAAAAAGTCTTTCATAATTGAGTTTATTAGTTGTGATGAGGGTCAGTACACAGACATTTCAGTTTGTATGCAATTCTTAACATACATACTGAAAATCTAAAAAGCCATGTATTGTTATTTTAAAAAAGTTATTCCAGGGCAACCCCTTTGGGTCCCCTCCTGCTGTGGGAGCTTTTCTGTCCTCTCAATAAATCCTGCTTTAAAAAAAAAAATGTTATTCCAGTGACTTTCTAGCTTAAAATTTGGAGGCAAATTTTCCTTAAGAGGATATCAAGTCCCAGTATCTTCAAATGTTGATAAGCTGTAACATACATCCCAACCGTTCACAATTTATCATATACACACACACTCAATTCGTCAATCTTTCACAGCACATTAAACAAAGTTATTAAGAAAACAGGACTACTATGACCAAAGATGTTATGGAATGCACACAATTCTGACAGGGAGGGCCATGATCAAGGAGTGATTTTCTTTAGGAAACAATTCTGCTAAAAAACAGCATGGAATAGAAGTCATTTTAAAGGTTTAAGACATTAAATTCAGGACTATGGCCAGGCTCGGTGGCTCAGCCTGTAATCCCGCTTTGGGAGGCTGTGGTGAGTGGATTGTCTGAGCCCGCGGGTTCAAGACCCGCCTGGGCAACTTGGCAAGAACTCATCTCTACACTAAATTAAAAAAAAATTAGCCGGGTGTGGTAGCGCGCACCTGTAGTTCCAGCTACTTGGAAGGCTGAGGTGGAAGGATCGCCGGAGCCCAGCAGGTCAAGGCTGCAGTGGCCAGGAGCGGCCACTGCACTCCAGTCTGGGTGACAGAGTGAGACTCCAACTCAAAAAAAAAAAAAAAAAATGAAGGACTGTGATCCATACTGCTGCTTAGTATGCTTTGAATCATAAGATACAAAAACTATCCCTCATCTATGCAATGTTCAACTGATGCCCCAAGACAGTTGAAGCCTCCTGTAATTCAATATTCCATACTATTTTCTGGTCGTATCCAAAAATAAACAATCAGCAAATGATTTCACCCCTTTGAAAAAAAAGCATTTACACTTTAAAAATGGGATGGGGGTGGGATTCCCTCCTTCTTAAAAATGTTTCTAGAGCTTCTAAAAAACTTGCATTTGCAAAACAGTTGCTAAAAATCTTCCCTGGATTGTACAAGAAGGGAGCCAGGGGCCACATTAAGACTTGGCTTCTTTCTCTCTTGCTTCTTCAGAGGCTGGATTCTGCTCGCTTTCAGTTTCTCCGTTTTCTGCAGGTAACACTTCTTTACTCCTCCTTGGCTGCCCCCTGGGTGGAGCTGACCTTCCTCTTGGGCATCTTGGCAGCGGGCAGGGGCGTGCCGATGCCTGTGGGCTGTGGCACTGAGAGCCTTTGCAAAGCTGGGTTGCCTAGTGGCTGCCGTTCCTCCTGCTGCCTGAGCTGCTAAGACCCATGGTGGGGGTGATCGACATTTTATATATTTATCTTTTAACGTCCTGATTTGTATATATATTTATCTTTTAATGTCCTGATTTGTTCCAGAAAGGATCTGCAGCAACTTGGTTATCAGTCATTGTGCGGCTCATAAAAAATCACCGTAATCTGAGTTTGTCAACCAAAAGACCAGACCTGCTAACAGAAGCACCACTGCAGGGTGGGCACAGTGGCTCACACTTATAATCCTAGCACTTTGGGAGGCCTAGGTGAGAGGATTGCCTGAGTCCACAGGTTCGAGACCAGCCCAGGCAACTTGGCGAGACCTCATCTCTACAATAAATTTTTTAAAAATTAGCAGGGTGTGGTGGAGCGTGCCTGTAATTCCAGCTACTTGTAAGGCTGGAGTGGAAGGATCAGCTGGTCGAGGCTACAGTGGCCGTAAGCATGCCACTGCACTCCAGCCTGGGCAACCGAGTGCGACACCTACTAAAAAAAAAAAAAAAGCACTGCTGTCGACTCACCAGGTGGGGAGGCAGGGACTGGGGACAGCAAACCATGCCCAGACTGACCAGAGACTGCATCTCACCTGCTCATGGAGGAAACAAAGGTTGTTGGAAACAGGGATGTTTGGCTCAGGCCCAGACTGTCACCTTGATTAGAACACAAAATCCCATTTAAAAAAAAAAAAAAAAAGAAAGAAAGCTGGAAGACAGTCAGGTTTCCTTCAGTGAGCAAAATTACAATTTTGAGAGAAGTTCCAGCACGAGTCTTAATTATGAGCAAGTCAGTAACAGAGAGAGAACAAACGCAGCTCATGGCAGCTAAAGAACAATTCTGGCTGAAGTTCTGGACTTGGCCCCTCAGTTGGCCAGTCCCAGGGAAGCAGGAAGTGGGGGATGATGGGAAGGAACCCACCACAGGTAACTCTCGCACACCTGCCCTGCAGATGACTTGGGAAAGCCCGCCACTAGCTACACAGCTCCAAGGACCCCAGCCACCCCGTGTAATACAAGCCCTGTATGAGGAAGGCGAGGACCCAGTTTGGATAACAATTTTCCATTTCTGACGCTTTGAAGGGTCACCCTTGGTAATGCACTAGAAAGGATGATGGAACACTGCATGATAGTTGAGAAGTTAAAATCTAGTTAACAGCTTGCTTTGTTTAGAAAATAAAGATATTCCTCTCAACGACCACAGAATGAGAATTATTCTCTAATAGCTATGCCATTTGCTTCTGCAGATCTGAAGGGAATAGATAAAACTGGGTCACTAAGAAGGAAAGAAAATTTTCAAGACAGCCTAAAAGAAAGAGTTGGTCTTGAAGATGGGGATACAAGAAATTTTATTTGCTTCAGAATGAAAACTATACACGTTTTTCATTTATGAACCTCAAATGACCATGATCACGGGTGGCCATAAAAGACAGTCTGAGTAAGAGCTGTCCTGTTATCCGAGGAACCAACACCAAGAAGGAATGCTTCATATTTTTTGGGGAAAAAAAGTTAACATTATATCATAACCAATGCCAATTACCGAGTGCTCACTGAGTGCTCTGCATGCCTTTAAGCAGTTTACATGCCTCTGCATGTACAAAAACTCTATTAAATAGGCATGATTAGAATCTCTACTTCCTAGACCAGAAATATAGATCAGAGAAGTTAAATAATTGAACTACAGTGTGAGGTTTCAAAGCATGGGTACTAACCCACAGGTGTCCTAACTTTTCTGAATGCACAAAACCAGTAAAATATTTTGATCACATGTTATTTGCATGCCAAGAATCCTAGGCCATGCTAAGGAAATCTTTTTAAGTCATCACGAAGGCTGATCTATTTGAGATCGTCTAATACACAAGCTCACTCAACAAAGCATGGATTATAACACAACCCGGGTTCTGCTGAAAGCGATGAAAACAGTGAGGGGCTGTGTTGATCCCTCCATGTGCTAGACCTACCCCTCTCCCTAGGATCCCCCACGAAAGCGTGTGCCACGTGCCTGTCAGACGTGCAGACCCAGACCCCCTTCTGAGGGCCAGCTCCATACAGACAGTTCTCCGACCATTCACTTGGTACCCTTCTATACGCAACATTGAGGGGGTTTTCCCTGCCACAGAGCCGGTCAACATGTGTGGGTGGGGGCATGGTTTTACTCCGCCTGACCACAAAGCCACCCTATGTTAGGGGCCCGACCTTGGAGCACTGGGAGCTCCCTGGTGCTGCTCTGACTACCAGGCGTGGATCCCTGGACGAGCGCCCAGGGGCCTCCCTTGTTTTGTCCCCTCTGCATCATGTCCCTGCACCGGTGCTGGTGGGAGATCAAACGCACAAAAGCAGTCACAAAATGGAAATGCTGCACAGATCTGCAAAATGATTGTCCCTAGGAGGGAGGCTCTGAGCAGAACATCATAGACTTTGCTGTCCCACCAGCAGAGGGGGGGTGACACGGGAACCATCACGGGAGTCATCTGACCAGTCCTGGGCCAAGCCCTCGTACCTAAAAGATCCAGGGATGCCACCTGGCTGGGAGATCAAGAACAGACACTGCCTGCAAGAGGGATTCTCCCTGGGGGTCGGGGTGGGGGAAGAGAACACTTACATTCTCAACATGGATGATTTTTGTTTTTAATTTTTAATTTTAGTCCTGGGGGTTCGCAAGTGTATTCATCACATAAACATGTTGTGTAGTGGTGGGGTCTCAGATGGCCCAGATTGTGCCCCGTACGTAGTTTCTGAACCCTAAGCCCCCCTCCCCCTTATTGGTGTCCCCAGTGTCTATTATTTCCAATGTGGGTGATTTTTGAAACCATGGGGAGGAGCCTCACTGTCTCGGTGGAATATCGTAAAAGCATCCTATGTCCTGATTCACTGGTTCTGGGCGTGGAGGACATGCCTCTTCCCAGAAGGCTCTGGGGATTACAGAGGATGTCTCTGAGTTCAGCCTGGGTCCCTCTCAAAATAAAGAGAGAAAACAACCAGCAAGTTCACACCACCTCTTTTCCCTATATGCATTTGCGCCAAGAAGGCCTTGCTACAAACGGTATCGTTTGGGTAAAACTTCAGCACCATAAGGGGTCTCACCTACCATCCCCCACCCCGGCTGATCTGTCACAAATTCCGGGGCTGAGGCATAGCTGGAGATATCCTGGGATGGGGGACAATTCAAGTCACTGGCGGTCTCCAGCATTTTAGTGTGGGGAAGTTTGACAGCTCTTTGGCCACTGGAAACAGGGAGGGAAGGGGAAGAGAGCATGCTGCCTTTTCAGGGTTGATTGGTTAGTCTGGCCGGGGAGGGGTGGAATTCAAGGAACGGGAGAGTGTTGGCCCAGGGTGATGGCACTGTCCCTGGGCACGGAAGGGGAGGTGAGGCACGGGGAAGGACTCCCACCTGGGAGTCAAGAATCCTGGCTCTAGGCTCAGCTCTGATCCCACTGGTGGAGGGATTTGGGCCATCACACTCCTCCCTGGGCCTCCATCTCACCATTCTTTCATTCAGAGAACCCTCATCGAGTGCCCACTGGTACAACGGGTGCCCAGCACTGCTCTACTGCTGGCGAACCGGCAGTGAATACATGAGGAGAGCACTGTATTGGGTTCTGGGGTGTCCTGCCCTCCCTCAGCTCAGGTGATGTCCACTCCCATGACTGCAGTCTGACCAAAGTCCGGCCCTGGCCTCCGCTCAGGGCTTCTGCTGCATGGACACAGCTGAGCGTGAACCGGCCCGTCTACACTCCACTCTGCTGGTGTGAGGATGTCAACAAACATCCAAACAACGGAGAGGCAAGCAGAGCTGCCCCACGGCCATCAGGACGACCATGCACAGTCACCCCCTGCCACGCTACATTTCTGGAAACTGCAGCAGGAAGGAGAGTGGTCAAAAGGGGATCGGTTTTTTTTGCTGTTTCCCTTTGTCACCAGCAGATGGGAATCCTGGGTCAGCAAGGCAGAGTGCTGACAGAGCTTTCCTTTGGACAGTGGAAAACAAAGAGTGGATAGAGCAGGGAGGAAAACAGGAAAATACGGGCGTGTTTTCATCTCTGTGGCTGTGCGGACGAGCCAGCAATGAAGCAAAGTTGGGGCGACAAGAACTGACCCCATTCTTTTTTTTTCTTTTTCTTTTAGTTGGAGGCTCACTCTGCCACCCAGGCTGGAATGTCATGCACTCCACACACAGCTCACTGCAGCCTCAACCTCCTGGGCTCAGGCAATCCTTCTATCTCAATCTCCCAAGTAGCTGGGACTACAGGCACACACCACCACACCCAGCTAAATTTTTTAATTTTTTGTAGAGACAAGGTCTCGCTATGTTGCCCGGGCTGGTCAGGAAATCCTGGGCTCAGGTAATCATCTCATCTCAATCTCCCCAAATTCTGGGATTACAGGTGTGAGCCACCACACCTGGTCTAGACCCCGTTCTTGATGGAGCAATTCCACTGCTCAAAAAACTTCCATGGCTCCCTGCAGCCCACAGAAAAATGTCCAAACTGCCTATTTTGGCATCAAGGGCCTCTGCCATTAAGCTGCAGCCACCCTACCAGCTCATTCTCACATCCACTCATACATTTCTGCCACTGCGCTAGATTGTCATCTCTTAGCCTGGAGTACCCTGCCCCCATCTCTGTCAGCCAAAATCCTATGCGTGCCTCTAGTGCCTTGGATTAGAAACCCTGGCACTACTGACATTTGGGACTTTGTTGCAAGGGGCTGTTCTGAGCACCACCCCTGGGCTCTACCCTTGAGATGCCTCCACCCCTCCTGTAACCCCAAAATAGCTCCAGACACCATCAAATATCCCCCCTGAATACCAATGGCTCCTGCTTGGGAATCACTGTTCTGTGCCAGAACCAGGGCTGCTCTAAGTGTGAAACCCTTTCCTGAACTCCTTGGAAGAAAGGTTACATGTGTGCCTTGTACATACTCCATAGTACTCTATCAGCACTCAATCTGGCCTCCTTTCAGCTTGAATTATGTGGTTCTATCATCCCTTCCTCCTAAGCTGTGGGTTTCTTACGAGCCTGGACAGCATTTTGTTCATCTTATACAATACTATCCAGAGTAGACAATAAATGCTGGCCTCATTAAACTCACCTACTGGGTTTGACAATGCTTACTGCTAACACAAACATAACTCATCCATGCTTCTTGTTGAAAAAAAGCTGAGATATGGAAATGAATGAAACAAAAATCAAAATCACCCACAATCCACCACCTGGCTATAACAGTAGTTAAAAATACTGGTATGCTGAATATGTCCCTCCAACGGAAATATACAGATAAATCCTGGTATACGTCCCTCCACTCTTCCTTCTATGCACGGAGAATCCAGGGGCGGTGTCTGCAGCAGAGGCAACAGTCCAGGGTCAGATGGACATGGCCAGAGGGACTTTGAAAGCCATCTGGTCCCACCCCCCCCTCCCCAAGCGGATGCCTGGATCCCCTCTAGAATGCTGTTCTAGACTCTCTCTACCTCTGCACACATAGGAGCTTACTATCACCTCAAGTAGACTGTTCCATTTGGACCACACCCTACGGAGCTCTTTGTTCTACTGACCTGAAATCCGTTCTCATTTCTTGGGCCAGTCCAAATTCCACCTCATTAGCCAACTGGTCTACTCTCTCTACTTCCCACTGACAGGAGTAGCCCCCTCTTCCTCCCCCCGACGACTGTGCCTGCCATTACCAGGGGGGCCCCTGTAGCCAGGCTTATCCTACACAGCCTGTCCTGGCCCTTAACAGTCAGGTTCCGTCTCCCAGGAATTGGCACGGGCACTGAAAAACTCGACTGGGTAGCTCCTGCCAGATACTTGGACCAATGGAATATAAACTCAGAAGTGGGGACTGCCACTGTAGACAGCCGTGCTTGGCCCTATATGTGTGAAAAGTGGAAATCTGGGGAGAGAAAGAGAGCACCAGAGAGCGCCACACACACACACACACACACACACACACACACACACACACACACACACGCAGGGAATTGTGTGCCCAGAGAAGGCAGGGCCCACCAGGGGTAGGATGTGAGATCAGCAGGGTTCCCAATGGTGTTTTAGCCTAGGTCCTAGGACCCATGGAGGCCAGCTGCAATGCCTACAATAAAGAGTTGCCCTTTTGGCCGGGCTCGGTGGCTCAGTCTGTAAACCCAGCACTTTGGGAGGCCAAGGTGAGTGGATTGCCTGAGCCCACAGGTTTAAGACCCACCTGGGCAACTTGGTAAGACCTCATCTCTACAATAAATAAAAAAAAAATTAGCCGGGCGTGGTAGCATGCGCCTGTAGTTTGGCTACTTGGAAGGCTGAGGCGGGAGGATTGCCGGAGCCCAGCGGGTTGAGGCTGCGGTGTCCAGGAGCGTGCCACTGCCCTCCAGCTAGGGTGACAGAGTGAAACTCCAACTCAAAAAAAAAAAAGAGTTGCCCTTTTGACTCATTCTAAGCCCAGCAGTTTTCTCTACCCTGGTTCAAGCAATCACAAACAAGAAAGGAAGGAGGAGGCCTTGACTAAGATAGTCCTCGAAGCCGCGGACAACCGATTCCTGAAAACTCAGGTCCCCTTCGCCTTTTCTTCTCCAGCCTGAACTCATGCCCACAGGGGCTCATGGAGTCCTCTCTGATGGCAGATTATGCGTCTCTGTGCACAAGCCCTTTACACCTCAGGATTCCAGTGACAAACCCAAATTACAGGGCACCAAAAGGTGAGGATCTAATTCAGAAGCTGACAGAGCCAGACATCCAGCTGAGTGGCATCCAGGTTTGAACAGGGGAGCACCAAAAGTATACGTGTGCGCAAGAAGTCCCATCATCCCAATTACATACAAGCACTCCATAAAGACCTGAGACCAGAGACCGTGAAGCCCCTCCTCGGAGCTGGCTTGCCGCTTCTCAGAGCCCTCAATCGCCCAGCCCCAGGGCTCCAGCAGGACAGGCCTTTTCTCTACGCTCTAACTCCTGTCACAAGAAAATCTGCTGCTCCCTCCACATCGAAACCACAGGCCATCGGTACTTTGGGGTTTTACTTGCCTCCATCTTTTTCAAGAATTTACAAACACAGCCATCAAGAGCAGATCACAGCACCCACAGAAACCACCACAGGCTCTTTTAGGGACACACATTCCTGCCTTCCCCAGGAGCAGATCTCAGTGGCCAGCTTATAATCTCTTCCTTCCAGCTTCTGCCAGAGTCAGAGCAAAACTGGGCAGAACACGGGCTCTGGAGTCAGACAGACCCTCACCTCATATCTACCAACTCTTGGCTTTATAACTTTGATGATTTTGAACTTCTCTAAGATTCAGTGTCTTCATCAACAAAAATAAGTAACGATTCCCATTTTAAGGATTAAATGAAACAAGAGAGACTTAAAGAGACCAGCACGATGGCACTCACCACATATTAGCTCCCCATCCCCCATCATGTTTATATTCAATTCCCTAACTCATTTTTTAAATTTACTAAGCGACAATGTCATGCCAATTTTCAAGTATAATTTCGGAGCGATCATCCTCACTAAACACAAGCCGTTGAAACTGATTAAAATTTGGATTAGGGCTCATTTCATTTTTCAAAGTGGCCTCTAAGTGCCGTTCATTCCATAAACATCAATGTCAGCAGAAATAAGGAAGCATCTATTAATACTCCAACAGATGTGCATATCCGAGAGGCTGCGGGCTTAGTTCCCAGGCAGGTCCCATCCCCTGCAGGCAGACGACTAACCTCTCAGAACCCACATTTGCTCCTGGGCTTAGCTGGCCAGGAGGCCCCACCTAGATGGATGCCAGTCGTGACCTCCCCACCGTGACAGTGACACATGCTTCATTCGCACTCCTTTTCCTTCAGTTCCCTGTAGGTTGGGTACAGCCATTCCAGCTTCCTGAGGCCGGAGCTTCTCTTAAGGGGCCTGCAGCTGATGGAGAGCTGTCTGGAGTCCCCATCCGAAAGTCACCAAGCAGCTTCCTTCCCTCGCCTGCTCCAGAAAGCTGTGCAGTCTCCCAGGAGGCTCCCGGATCCGAGAGTCCAGTCTGGAAAAGGACAGCTGGCCTGCCATTACTGGCCCTTGTCACTGAAGCCAACCTCCCAACCCCAGAGCTCCAGCAGGACAAATCTTTCTCTACACCCTAACTCCTACCACAAGTAAAGCTGCTACTCCCTCCACACCAAAACCACAGTCCATGAGGCTGTTGTGGTTTGTTTGTTTGCCTCTGTCTCTCTTAAGAATCCATAAACCCAACCATCAAAAACTGCGGATGGAAGTAAAGATTGGCACAATCATTCTGGGAGGCAGATGGCCATGATTTTCAAACGTTAATAGGGTTGCTATTCTCTGGCCCAGTAGTTATGCCCCTGGGAACCTATCCAAAAGAAATCATCAGAGCCAAAGACTAAAGCATGAATATGCTCTATGGCATTTTTATGTCCAAAATTGAAGATAATAATATCCAACAATAAAGAGAGAATCGGCTATATAACATTACAAGGTCACTCAAATCTTATCTTAGAACTCTTGCGGGTAACAAGAAAATATTAATATATTAATGTCACATGGAAAAACAAGACACACAGTAACTTCAAACGTGACATTTTTGTTTTCCAAAAGTCATAGGGCCCCTCCAAAATGGGTCTCTGGGTAATGGAATTGTGAGTGATTTTTATTGTCTCCTGCATACTGTCCTTTGCTTTCCTGTCCTACTGACCGCAACAGCATTCAAGCCTTCACCCACCACTGTCATGACACAGAGGTGAGTGCGCAGTCCTGGGCCTCACTGAGCTCGAGTCTAGTTGATGCCACTCAAGCTGACTCTCACGCCTGAAATGAAGGCTTGGAGCCAAGGCTGGCCTTTAAGCCAGCAGCTTCTCATGCCTGAAATGAAGGCTTGGGGCCAAGGCTGGCCTTTAAGCCAGCAGCTTCTTTAGGCAGGGGGCTCTCCAGCAGACCTTGAGAGGTGAGCAGGGGTTTGGCAGATTCTGGAGGGAGGCAGGGACAAGGGCGACATTCCAGGAAGGGACAGCAGCGTGAACAAACCCCAGAGACGTGAGTGAGCATGGGAGTCTGGGACTCCAAATGGCTTGATACAGCTGGGTCAGCAGAAGCTAGGTTGCGGGGAGCCACCAGCCCCCAGAGCACATCTGCCAGCATCCATCCAAAACATGAGGTGGGGAGGGAAACCTGGAGAAGAAGGTAGCAAGGCCGGTGACTGGAAAGAGGATGTCAGAAGAGCACCACCTTCTGGCACAGTGCCCGGCACATAGTAGGCACGCAGCAAATATGAATGACTGGGTGAGTGAACAGATGAATGCATGAATAGCTCACGTGCAGAGAACGGGTTAGAGAAGCAGTTCACAACAAAGGCTGTGATGGGACGGGCGAGGTGAAGGTCCCCTCTGAGGAAGGCGGGCAAAGATCCAGTCACACCAGGCTCTTGTGGTCTCCCAGGACGCAAAAGGACCTAAGAAAACCAGGGAACGAGTCCTGTAAACTGTCGGCAACCAAGCTCTAGGCTTCACGGCAAAGATGGACATATCCAAATGAACCACAGCACTGATGAGATGAAAGGGGGGTCCATTCACTAGGAGGGAGGAACACAGGAGCCGCCACGATACCCTTCCTCTGCACGCGGGTGCCCAAACTCTATTGTTTTATTTGCAGTCTCAGACTCTCTGGTGGGGGCAGGACCCTAAAGGTTATGTAGCCGCCCCCCAAAAGAAAAAAGCAGTGCTTCAAAAACCAACTCTAAATGGATCAGAGACCTAAACGTAAAACCTCAAACAAGAACCTTAGAAAATGCAGGACATACCCTTATGGAAATTGGAACTGGCATCCAATTCCTGGAAAAAACCCGAAACGCATGGGCCATAAGAGATAAGATAGACAAGTGTGACCTCATTAAACTGACAAGCTTCTGCAAAGCCAAAGAAACCATCAAGAGAGCAGGGAGACAGCCCACAGACTGGGAAAAAGTATTTGCCAACCCCATGTCTGATAAAGGCCTAACATCTTGGATCTACAGGGAACTCAAACGTGCTGAAAAGAAAAAAACAAACAACCCCATTATAAAGTGGGCAAAAGATATGAACAGACACTTCTCAAAGGAAGACATCCGAGCAGCCAACAGACACATGAAGAAATGTTCAACCTCACCAATCATCAAGGAGATGCAAATTAAAACTACACTGAGATACCACCTAACTCCAGTCAGAATGGCAATTATCAATAACTCGAAAAATAACAGATGCTGGAGAGGATGTGGTGAAAAGGGAACACTACTACACTGTTGGTGGGAGTGTAAACTAGTGCAACCTCTGTGGAAAGCAGTGTGGGGATTCCTAAAAGCTCTAAATATTGACCTCCCATATGACCCTGCAATCTCCCTACTGGGAATATACCCCGAAGAATCTCAAATCACTCTATCAAAAAGATAACTGCACATGAATGTTTATTGCAGCATTGTCACAATAGTAAGAACCTGGAACCAACCATGCTATCCATCAAAAGAGGACTGGATTTAAAAAATGTGGTACATACACACAATGGAATACTATGCAGCCATAAAAAAAGAAAAAAATCATGAATTTTGCAGCAACCTGGATGGAACTAGAGTCTATAATACTGAGTGATCTCTCACAGAAACAAAGATCTGAGTATCACATGTTCTCACTCATATAGTGGACCTTGAACATCTATCATAACACTATAAGAAAAGAATTGACAGTGGTGGGAAACTATGG
>CAUYQG010056679.1:0-22638 GCA_963574415.1 Tarsius wallacei | reverse complement strand
AGTGGCTCACGCCTATAATCCCAGCACTTTGGGAGGCCGAGGTGAGAGGATTGCCTGACCCACGGGCTCAAGACCAGCCTGGTCAACTTGACCAGACCTCGTCTCTATAATAAATAAAAAAAAGTTGGCTGGCCGTAGTGGTGTGTGACTGTAGTTCCAGCTACATGCAAGGCGGAGGTGGAAGGATAAGCAGAGCCCAGCAGGTCGAGGCTGTGCTGGCCATGAGCATGCCCCTGCACTCCAGCCTGGGCAACAGAGTGAGACTCTGACTCAAATAATAAAAAAGGGCCAGGTACGGTGGCTCAGCCTGTAATTCCAGCATTTTGGGAGGCTGAGGCGAGAGGATTTCCTAAATCCAGGGATTTGAGACCAGCCTGAGCAACTTGGTGAGAACTCGTCTCTAAAATAAATCATAAAACCTAGCCGGGCGTGGTGACGTGCATCTGTAGTTCCAACTACTTGGCAGGTTGAGGTGGAAGGATCGCCTGAGCCCAGCAGGTTGAGGCTGTGGTGGCTGTGAACATGCCATTGCACTGCAGCCTTGGGGACAGAGTGAGACTCCAACTCAGAAAATAAAAAAGGAACACAGCCTCAGAGACCTATGGGTCTGAGAGTCACAGAGGGAGAGGAGAGAAAGGGGCAAAAAGAACATTTGAAGAAATAATGGCTGAAAATAAAATTTCCTCAACTTGATGACCTGAACATTAATCTATATATCCAAGAAAATCTCAGTGAACTCCAAATAGGATAAACCAAAAGATATCAATACCTAGACATGTCATAATCAAACTGTTGACAGACAAACATAAAGAGAAAATCTTGAAAGCAGCAAGAGAGAAGTGACTTGTCTTATAGGAGGAACCTCAATAAGAGTAATTGTGTTGGGAGGCCGAGGTGAGTGAATTGCCTGAGCCCGCGGGATCGAGACCCGCCTGGTCAACTTGGTGAAACCTCATCTCTACAATAAATCAAAAAATGTAGCCGGTTGTGGTAGCGCACGCCTGTAGTTCTGGTTACTTGGAAGGCTGAGGCGGAAGGATTGCTGGAGCCCAGCAGGTCGAGGCTGCTGTGGCCAGGAATGGCCACTGCACTCCAGTCTGGGTGACTGAGTGAGACTCCAACTCAAAAAAAAAAAAAAAAGTAATTGTAAATCTCCAGGACAACCATTAAGAAAATAAATACAGTAAGCTGGAAGCGGTAGCTCATGCTTATAATCCCAGCACTTTGGGAGGCAGAGGCGAGAGATTGCCTAAATCCAGCATCCTGAGGCTGCAGTGGCCGTGAGCATGCCACTGCACTCTAGCCTGGGTGACAGAGTGAGACTCCAACTCAAAAAATAAACATTAAATAAAAAAATAAAAACAACAAAACCACGTAGGTTTATTGAAATGATCAACAAAATTGACAAATCTTTAGTTAGACTGATGAAGAAAGAAGACTCAGGCCAAAGGTGGTGGCTCATGCCTGTAATCCCAGCACTTTGGGAGGTGGAGGCGAGAGGATTGCCTGAGCCCGTGGGCTCGAGACCAGCCTGGGCAACATGGCGAGACCTCAACTCTACAATAAATCAAAATAATTCGCCAGGTGTGGTGTCACGTGCCTGTGGTTCCAGCTACTTGGAAAGCTGAAGCAGAAGGATTGCCTGAGCCCAGCAAGTTGAGGGTGCAGTGGCCATGAGCATGCCACTGCACTCCAGCCTGGGTGACAAAGTGAGACTCTGACTCAAAAAAAAAAGAAAAAAGAAAAAGAAGACTCCAGAGCTGGGTGTGGTGGCTCTTGTCTATAATCCCAGCATTTTGAGAGGCCAAGATAGGAAGATCACTTGAGGCCAGGAGTTCAAGACTAACCTGGGCAACATAATGAGACCCTGTCTCTACAAAAAAATTTAAAAATTATCCAGGTGTGATGGCACATGCCTGTAGTCCCAGGTACTCAAGAGGCAAAAGTGGGAGAATCACTTGAGCCCAGGAGATTGAGGCTGCAGTCAGCTATGATCATGCCACTGCACTTCAGCCTGGATGACAGAGCAAGACCCTCTCTGAGAAGAAAAAGGAGGAGGAGGAGGAGATGAAGACAATGACAACATACCAATATCCTTTATGAATTCAGTCGCAAAAATCCTCAACAAAATACTAGTAAACCAAATCCAGCAGCATGTAAAATGGATTGTACACCATGATCAAGTGGAAATGATCCCAAGAATGCAAGGTTGGTTCAACATCCTAAAATCAATCAATGTTACATACCATATTAATAAAATAAAGGGGAAATATCAGATGATCATGTCAGCAGAGAAAAATATTTGACAAAATACAACATCCTCTCATAATAGGAAAAAAAAAACACTCAACAAACTAGGAATAGAAGGAAATTTCCTCATTCTGATAAAGACCATCTATAAATCCCACAAAATACAATGGCTTAAAATATGACCATAAATTATCTAAATGAAACAGGCCAGGTGTGGTGGCTCACGCCTGTAATCCTGCATTTTGGGAGGTAGAGACAAGAGGATTGCCTGAGATCAGCCTGAGCAACATGGCGAGACCTCGTTGCTACAGTAAATTTTAAAAAATTAGCCGGGCATGGTGGCACATGTCTGTGGTTCCAGCTACTTGGAAGGCTGAGCCCAGCAGATGGAGGCTGTGGTGGCTGTGAGAATGCTACTGCACTCCAGTCTGGGAGACAGTGAGACTCCAACTCAAAAAAAAAAGAGAAAAAAATGGAGAGAGCAGCTGGGGTCCCTGGATGAGAATTTTAGCTTCATTGTGAGCAGAAGGAAGTGAAAAAGGCAGAGGACGTCAGCATTGGCTGGAAAGTGGATGGTATGATGGGGGAGCCAGAGTCCTGGGGACAAATCCCTCCTTGGCCACTCACATGCTGGGCAACTCTCGGCAATCCAATTCCCCCTTGGTACCTGTCCTCTTTCCCATAAAATGGGATTAATGATACCTCGCTTTGATGGCAATGAGGAAGGGAAGGACTAACAACTTGATATGAATGATAAGCCAAACACAGTGACTAGTGTCACCACTGTAAAAAATAATGGGCATGGCCGGGCACGGTGGCTCAGGCCTATAATCCCAGCACCTTGGGAAGCTGAGGCGAGTGAACTGCCTGAGCCTGTGGGTTCAAGACCCACCTGGGCAACTTGGCAAGACCTCGTCTCTACAATAAATAAAAACTTAGCCAGGCGTGGTAGTGCGTGCCTATAGTCCTGGCTACTAGGAAGGCTGAGGCGAAAGAATCGCCAGAGCCCAAAAGGTCGAGGCTGCGGGGGCCGGGAGTGTGCCAGTGCACTCAAGTCTGGGCAACAGAGTGAGACTATGACTCAAAAAAAAAAACAAAAAAAAAACAAACCATGATCAACACTTATATACCTAACCCTGAATTGTACCCCACATCTTTATAATAAAAATTAAAAGAGAGAAAAAAAATACCATTAACTATTATATGCCAACAAATTACATAATCTAGATGTGATATACAAAGCTGTAGAAACAAACTACCAAAACTGACTCCATAATTTAAAAAAAGACTTACAAGATCTGACAATTAAGTTCACGAACTTGCCACCAACCGCTTATGTTGACAGCACTGTACAAACAGCCTGGTCAGGTTTCATAACCTTGGTATATCAGTGTCTCACAACTGTGTTCATGTCAGCATGTGGCGGTATCCTGCTGGGTGGCATTCATTATTGTTTTTGTGTGCCATTGCGAGAATGTCAGAGCTTGGATTAGAGCAATCAACAGACATTAAATTTCTTGTTAAACTTGGCAAGAGTGGAAGTGAAATCAGGAACGTGTTAGTCCAAGTTTATGGGGACAAGACCATGAAGAAAATGGCAGTGTGCAAATGGATTAAATGGTTTTTGAGGGGAGAGACAGCATCACTGACAAAAAAAAAAAAAAGAGGTCAGGAGGGCCAGTAAGGAGCAGAACTGACAAAAACATTGCAGAACTTCATCAAATTGTGCATCAAAATTGCCCGCAGACTGTGGGAAGCATAGCAGACCAAATAAACATCAACAGAGAAACAGTTAAGAAAATCTTAACTGAAAATCTCAGCATGAGAAAGGTGAGTGCAAAAATGGTCCCAAAGGAGCTCTTACATCACAACAATGCTTCAGCTCACACAGCACTGTCTGCGAGGGAATTTGAGCCAGTAAACAAATAACTGTATTAGAACACCCTCCCTACTCTCCTGATCTGGCTCCCAGTGACTTTCCTCTTTGCCCAACGATAAAGGACATATTGAAAGGAAGACATTTTGATGACATTCAGGACACCAAGGGTAATACGACGACAGCTCTGATGGCCATTCCAGAATAAGAGTTCCAAAACTGCTTTGACGGGTGGACTAGGAGCTGGCATTGGTGCATACCTTTTCAAGAGGAGTACTTCAAAGGTAACGGGAGTGATATTCAGGAATGAAGTATGTGGTATTTGTGCTACCGTGAGTTTGTAACAAGTAAAAAAGAATAAAATAGTAATAAAACTCCTAACAACAACAAATAGCCCAGGAGTATATGGCTTCACTGGTGACTCAACATTCAAACAAGAACACCAAGCTTTCACAAACTCACAAATACAGATTAATGAATCCTCAACAAAACACAGCAAACCAAGTTCAGCAGCATATGACTACCCATCACAGATCTGTCCCAGGAATGCAATGGTGGCTCAACCAAACATCAATCAATAGAAAAACATCAGTCTCCATGTTAACAGAATGGGGGTGCAGGGGAGAACACATGATCATCTCAACAGACACAGAAAAAGACAAAATCTAACACCCTTTCATGATTTAAAAAAAAAAAACTCAACACTCTCAACACTCTAGAAATAGAAAGCTTTTCACAACCCTAGTAAACAGCTAACATACTCAACAGAGGACGCCTGAACGCTTCCCCACCTCATATCAAGAAAAAGTCTGGGGGGCGGGGTAGGGAGGGGAAGGGAGGTGGGACTAACGGTAGTCAATATCTGTCTGGGGATGGGGAGACACCCCTTATTAACAAGGGTGCCTGAACGATGCACATTTGTATACCTCACCCTTAACTGTACCCCACAATTTTATAATAAAAAATGTTTTTTTTTTTAAAAAAAAGAAAGAAAAAGTCTGCTCTTACCACTTCTAATCAACATTGTCCAGAAGTTCCAGTGAGGATGGTTAGAAAAGAGAAAGATAAATAAAAGACATCCAAACTGGAAAGGAAACTTCGTTTTTCCCGATGATATCTTATATATAGGAAATTCTAAGGAATCTATAAAATAAAAGTAAACAAGTTCAGCAAAGTTATAGGATACAAGATCAACATATAAACAGGAGTTTTAAGCCCGGTCTGGTGGCTTGCACCTGTAATACCAGTGCTTGGGAAAGCTGAGGTGGGATTGCTGGTGGCCAGGAAATCAAGACCAGCCTGAGCACCAGAGTAAGACCCTGTCTATACAAAAAAAAACAAAAAACAAAACCAGGCCTTATAGTCCTCGCTACTCAGGACACTGAGGCAGAAAGATCACTTTATTCCAGGAGTTTAAGGTTATAGTAAGCTGTAACTGCACCGCTACACTCCAGCCTGGACAATAGAGTAAGCCCTATAGCTAAAAAACGTTAAAATTGATTTTAAAATAAATAAAGTTTTAAAACATCCATTTATTTCTATACACTAGAAACAAACAATCTCAAAATGATATATTTTGTTTTGTTATTTTTTGAGTCAGGGTCTCAGGCTGTCGCCCAGTCTTAAAGTACAATGGTACGATCACCACAGGGCTCAGGCAAATCCTCCTGCCTTGGCCTCCCAAGTGGCTGGGATCACAGGAATATGCTACCACACCAGGCTAATTTTTTTATTTTCTGTGGAGGCAAGGTCTCACTGTTGCCCAGGCTGGTCTCGATCTCCTGGGCTCAAGTAATCCTCCTGCCTCAGCCTCCCAGCAGCCCACAGTGCTGCAATTACAGGTGTGAGCCACCACACTTGGTCTGAAAATGAAACTTTAAAAATCACTTCCACTTATAATAGCAACAAAAATAATGAAATACTTTGACTTGCACAATGAAAACTACAAAACAATGATTAAAAACTAGTTTTTAAAGACCTAAATAAATGGGAAGACACACATGTTCATGGATTGGAAGACTTAATATTTTAGGATGGCAACACTACTCAAACTGATCGACACATTCAATGCAATCCCTGTCAAAATTCCAACTATGTTTTTTGCAGAAATGGACGACCTAATCCTAAAATTCGGGTGGATTGCAAAAGACCCCAAACAGCCTGTATAAGCTTGTAAAAGAACGAAAGAGTTAGAGGACACACATTTTTCAATTTCAGAACTTATTAGAGGCTGAGCATGGTGGCTCACACCTGTAATTTCAGCACTTTGGGACACCAAGATGGGAGGACTGCTTGAGCCCAGGAGTTAGAGACCAGCCTGGACAACATAGTGAGGCCTCATCTCTATAAAATAAAAACAAACATAAAAATAAAAATAAATTAGCCAGGCATGGTGGTATACACTTATAGTCCCAGCTACTCGGGAGGCTGAGGTGGAAGGATCGCCTGAGCCCAGAAGTTTGAGGCTGTTGTGAGCTGTGATTATGCCACAGCATTCCAGACTGTGCAACAGAGATTCTGACTCAAAAAATCAAATCAAATCCTACCAGAAAGCTACAGTATGATGTGTTGCTTCCATGGAAATCTGGCTCAGTACGAGAGGAGCCGCAGACTCAGACATTTGGTGTATGTGCTTGGCTGAGGAGCCAATGGGGTGAAGCTACCATCTGTAGGCTTATGACCCAATACCTCTAAGTCAGAATCCCACTGTGCCGAATGATATAGCAGCGCCACGGGGCCTCAGATAGCCGTATCCCGTCATCCCTGCTGGCAGGACACAACCCTCGCCGTGAGTCGAAACTGGGGTCTGGTGCAGAGCCCCTCATCCTCGGACATGGGGTGCAGCCAGAAAGGTGGCCACCCCCTCACCCGTCAAGCGTGGCATGTTCGTGAGGTACCTGGTGCTAAACCACTCGCAGGCGGCCTGCTTCTGGGTTGGGGTTTCGTATGTAGCAGATCTGCTCCCTCACTGCAATCTATTGAAAGTCAGCTCTTGGCCAGGCTCGGTGGCTCAGCCTGTAATCCCAGCAATTTGGGAGGCCAAGGCGAGAGGATTGCCTGAGCCTGCAGGTTCGAGACCCGCCCGGGCAACTTGGCGAGACCTCGTCTCTACAATAAATCAAAAACTAGCCGGGCATGGTAGCGTGCCCCTGTAGTCCTGGCTACTTGGAAGGCTGAGGCCAAAGGATCATCTGAGCCCAGCAGGTTGAGGCTGCAGTGGCCGGGAGCGTGCCACTGCACTCCAGTCTGGGCGACAGAGTGAGACTCCAACTCAAAAAAAAAGAAAATCAGCTCTTGACAAGGGTTTGTACAAAGAAAAAAAAGAAATAATTTTTAAAGAGGAAGAAAAAGAAGCCACAGTAATGCTAAAACAACAACAACAACAACAAAACAAAATGGTGTGGTGTTGGAACAAGGGTAGATACACAACTGACAGCCCAGAAAGAAACCCACACATCCATGGTTAACTGAGTTACAACAAGGGTCTAAACTATTCACTGGGTAAAGAATATGTTTGTCAACAAATGGCACTGGGACCAACAGATAACCAAAGAATAAGACCTCATCCCCTGAAAATTAAACCGAAATGTAAGAGGAAAGCTCTAAAGCCCTTCAAAGAACACAGAGCACACCTTCACGACTATGGATGCAGCAACAGATCTTTAGACACACCATCAAATGCACAGGCATCAGAGAAGACAGACAGACAAGCTGGGCTTCATCAGCACTGAAACCTGTACAAACCAAAGAACACACTAAAAAGTTAACACAACCTACAGAAAAGGCTTGCAAATCATCTATCTGATAAGAATCTAATAGCCAGATTATATAAAGAACTGTCATAACTCTCAAAAAAGACAACACAATCAATAATGGGCAAAGGGCCGGGCTCGGTGGCTCAGCCTATAATCCCACACCTTGGGAGGCTGAGGTGAGTGGATTGCCTGAGCCCACGGGTTCGAGACCCACCTAGGCAGGCAAAACCTCATCTCTACAATAAATCAAAAAATTAGCCGGGCGTGGTAATGCGCGCCTGTAATTCCGGCTACTCGGAAGGCTGAGGCGGAAGGATCGCCGGAGCCCAGCAGGTCGAGGCTGCGGTGGCCGAGAGCGGCCACTGCACTCCAGTCTGGGCGATCTAGTGGTACTCCAACTCAAAAAAAAAAAAAAAAAAAATGGGCAGAGGACTTGGATAGATATTTCTCCGAAGATTTACAAATGACCAAAAAGCATATGAAAAGAATGAAAAGATATTCAACCTCCCTAGTCACTACAGAAATGCAGGTGAAACCCACAAGATACCACTTCACTCACACTCACTAGGATGGCTACTAAAACACACAACACACGTTGGGGGGGGGGGGGGGTGAGTAACAGGCTTGGCAAGTATGTGAAGAAATCCTAATCCTAACTCTCATATGTTGCAGGTGGGAACACAAAATGGTGCAGATGCCCTGGCAAACAGTCTGGTGGCTTCTCAAAAAGTTAAAGATAGGATCACCACACATGACCCAGTGTTCCACTTCTAAGTATAGACTCAAGAGAAATGAAAACAGTTGTTCAAATAAAAAGATACACGTCACTCTTCACAGCTGCTTTATTCATAACAGCTCAAGAGTGGAAACATCCTCATGTCTATCAACTGATGAAAAAACAAAACAGAGTACAACCATCCAATAGCTATGATTATTATTCAGTCATAAAAAGTCCACGAAAGTCTGTGTGACCCCAAATTCATATGCTAACCCTTTGCACATGGATGTCCCCTCTGAGGGGACATCATAAATCTAGCAAACCACTCAGATGTCCCCTCCAACGGGATATAACGAGACTGCCAGTGATTATACAGGACAGACGATGTCAGCTCAAATTTTTCAAAAATGTATGTTTCCTAGAAGTTTTCCACTTCAATTGCATAAAAAAGCAAATAAAGAGATGAAACATATACTGACTGATCAGCTGAGACATGGTTTTAAGAAATCAAAGTGTGTCCTTTCATATCTTCTTGGAACAACAGGCTGGAAAATTACATATTATTAACATGGGAGGAAGACAACAAGCCTTCACCATCTGCCTGAATAGAAAAACACCAGGTGGAAGATGTTAAACAATGACTACTGCTCAACATGTATCAATGAACCTGCAATGCACGTTGGTGGCTGTTTCACACGTTACCACAGGTCAGAAAACCGAAAGAGAGAAGAGTTTCATTTTTGGGGTCATAAATAAGTCCTCAATGTCCAACATTCCATTATAAGGAAAATATCATTACAGTAAAATAACCGGTTATAACACTATACTATTTAATATTAAGTAATTTGTCTTTCACGATTTTGTAAAAAAGTGTGGTTGAGTCGCTGGTAGGTGATCGGCAAGACGCATCCGAGAGCAAAGGGTTAAGCTCCAGTGTGGCCGTTTGGAGTTGATGCCTCTAAGGAAACAATGAAGAATAAATGAGGTCATAAAAGGGGGTCCCTACTCTGGTAGAACTAGTGTACTATTAGAAGAGATGTCAGAGAAAGTGCACGTGAACGTGAGGGCTCTTGCAGCCTGCTCTCAGTCTCTCTGTATGTGTGTGAGTGCACAGAGGAAAGCCATGTGAGGTCAAAGTGAGAAGGTGGCTGCCTAGTACCCAGGAAGAAAGCTCGCACCAGAAACCAACACTGTCGGACCTTGATGTGGGACTTCCAGCCTTCAGAACTACAAGAAATGAGTGCTGGTTAAGCTACCCAGTCTATAATATTTTGGTTACAGTAACCTGAGCCAATGACATAAATGAAGTACTCACACATACAACAACATGGATGAACCTCAAAAACATGCTAAGTGAAGCCAGACACAAAAGGCCACATATTTTATGATTCAGTTTATATGAAATATACAGAATAGGCAACTCCAGAGACAGAAAGGATATTAGGACCAAATCATTCAGGGAAGTACGGAAAGATAACTTACAAAAGTCTTATTACTACAAATATCAAGATATAATAGACCATATACGTGTACATGCACAAATAAAACCCCTCCACTCCCCGACACATCAAGCTAAGCTCAAAAGGTAGGAAAGGGAAGCCCAAGTGCAAAGGGATAGGGTGAGAAAGACATGGGAGTAACTATGTAATAGGTGTGGGTATCTTCTTGGGGGTGACCAAAATGTTATCCTATTAGACAGTGGTGACGACTGTACAACAATGTGAATGTACTAAAAGTCACAAAATTACACATTTTTAAAAAGCTCAAATGGTGAATTTTGCTTTAATTTTTAAAAACGGAATGAAATACTGATAGACACAGCTTGGATTGCTCTCAAAGGCATGTTGAGTGAAACCAGTCTCAAATGGTTACATAGAGTATGATTCCATTTACATGATATTCTTGAAAATATAAAACTATAGTGATGAACAGATCAGAAGTTGTCAGAGGTTTGGGAGAGGAAATTAGAAAAGAGAGCACAAGAAATTGAAGTCATAGAACTATTCTATATCTTAGTTTTGGTTTTGTGCACACGAACTTATACATGTGGTAAAATTCCTAGTGTACACAAAAGTGGTCGATTTTACCATACCTTAATTTTTTTTTTTTTTTTTTTTTTTTTGAGTTGGAGTCTTACTCCGTCGCCCAGACTGCAGCGCAGTGGCCGCTTCCGGCCACCGCAGCCTCGCCCTACTGGGCTCCGGCGATCCTTCCGCCTCAGCCTTCCAAGCAGCTGGAACTACAGGCGCGCGCTACCACGCCCAGCTTATTTATTTATTTATTTATTTATTTATTGTAGAGATGAGGTCTTGCCAAGTTGCCCAGGCGGGTCTTGAACCCGCGGGCTCAGGCAATCCGCTCACCTCAGTCTCCCAAAGCGTGGGATTACAGGCTGAGTCACCAAGCCCGGCTTATATCTTAATTTTTAAAAAATGTTTGCTACAAAAAGATCCACTCTACTTTGCACTTGGAAAAGACATTTGACCAGTGTTTTATGTGTAACATCATCTACTAGTCATTTGGAAAGCATTAATTCACTGAGTTACGTAGATTTCCAAATACTGACATATTTCACTGTTTGATATTCCCACCAAAAAACAAAAACAAAAACACAAAAAACCTTATGTGTTAATACCACTCTTGATCCTATCAGAGGTCTTTTTAGAGAAGTTTTCAGGCTGGGCACAGTGGTGGCTCATGCCTGTAATCCCAGCACTTTGGGAGGTAGAGGCCAGAGGACTGCCTGAGTCCACTGGTTCAAGACCAGCCTGGGGAACTTGGCGAGACCTCGTCTCTACAATAAATCAAAATGTCAGTCAGGTGTGGTGGCACACACCTGTAGTTCCAGCTACTAGGAAGACTGAGGCGGAAGGATCACCTGAGCCCAGCAGGTCGAGGCTGCGGTGGCCGTGAGCATGCTACTGCCCTCCAGTCTGGGCAACAGAGTGAGACTCTGACACACACACACACACAAAAAAGAAGTTTTCAGGCCCACAGTGACGGATGTAAGTGTTCCAATATTCTAACTTTTTCTAAACAGTCAAAATGCTATCGTTGGCAACAAATACTGCTTTATCCCCCTTGATGTGATTCGTTTTTAAGAAAATGTCTATCGGCCGGGCTCGGTGGCTCAGCCTGTAATCCCGCGCTTTGGGAGGCCGAGGTGAGTGGATTGCCTGAGCCCGCGGGTTCGAGACCCACCTGGCCAACTTGGCGAGACCTCATCTCTACAATAAAAATCAAAAAATTAGCCGGGCATGGTAGCGCGCGCCTGTAATTCCGACTACTTGGAAGGCTGAGGCGGAAGGACCGCCGGAGCCCAGCGGGTCAAGGCTGCGGTGGCCAGGAGCGGCCACTGCACTCCAGTCTGGGCGACAGAGTGAGACTCCAACTCAAAAAAAAAAAAGAAAATGTCTATCAAATACTGAAGTCTGAATAGTCAGTGTGTCAGATATTCTTCCAAGTAAAATGATATTCTATGAATAAAAGCATAGCTGAGTGTGGCGGCTCAATGTAATCCCAGCACTTTGGGATTACAAGTTGGGAGGTTTGCTTGAGGCCAGGAGTTTGAGGCAAGCCTAGGCAACAAAGCAAGGCCTTGTCTCTACAAAAAAATAAAAGTAAAAATATTTTTTTAAAAACAAAAATAGTTGGCTGGGCTCAGTGGCTCAGCCTGTAATCCCAGCACTTTGGGAGGCCAAGGCAAGAAGACTGCCTGAGCCCACAGGTTCGAGACCAGTCTGGGTGAGACCTGGTCTCTACAAAAAATCAAAAGTAAGCCGGGCATGGTAGCTAGCACCTGTAGTTCTGGTTACTTGAAAGGATGAAGTGGAAGGATCGCCTGAGCCCAGCAGGTTGACGCTGGGGTAGCTGTGAGCATACCACTGCACTCCAGCCTGGGTGATGAGTGAGACTCCAACTCAAAACAAAAACAAAAAGTTAAAGATAGGATTACCACATGACCCAGCATTCTACTGGGTAGCTCATGCCTGCCAGCAATCCCAGCACTTTGGAAGGCCAAGGAGAGAGGATTGCCTGAGCCCAGGAGTTCGAGACTAGCCTGGGCAACATGATGAGTTCTTGTCTCTACAATAAATCAAAAAATTAGCTGGGTGTGACAGTGCGTACCTGTGGTCTCCAGCTACTTGGAGGGCTGAGGTGGAAGGATCGCCTGAGCCCAGCAGGTCGAAGCCGTGGTAGCCATGAACGGGCCACTGCACTCCATCCAGATCAGGAGACAGAGTGAGACTCCGACTCAAAAAATAAAGAAATGCATATAAAAACTAAAATAATTTTTTAAAGTAGCTAGGTAGCTAGTTTGGCTTGCAACACAATCACACAAACGTTTTCATACATATTTTCTATTTTATTGCATGGAATATTAGGATGTGTACTGAAAGCTCATACACACAGTACAGGTGATATTTCTTTTCTACTTCCTTGCAGGCATTCTTAGGGAAAACTGGCCCCTCACACTGGGAGAGCATGGCAGCGAAAGACTATAAGGACGACTCCAATAGTTTGGTGCCACCACCTTGATGTGTGCACCAGCAGCTTTACCCGCCATCACTCTCGTGACTTAAGTACAAATGTCAACACAGTGCAAAGGGCAAATGACGTCTTAATATTATTATGAAAATAAGGTAGTGGCCAGCACGGTGGCTCACGCCTACAATCCCAGCACTTTGGGAGGCCGAGGTGAGAGGACTGCCTGAGCCCACAGCTTCGAGGCCAGCCTGGGCAACTTGGTGAGACGTCATCACTACAATAAATCAAAAAATTAGCCGGGTATGGTGGTGCATGCCTGTAGTTCCAGCTACATGGAAGGCTGAGGCGGAAGGATCGCCTGAGCCCAGCAGGTCGAGGCTGCAATGGCCATGAGCGTGCCACTCACTGTACTCCAGCTTGGGCGACAGAGTGAGACGCTGACTCAAAAAAATTTCTTGCTCTATTTATTCAAGTGGGAACAGTTATACTTTCACAATACTGTAGCATTTCTTGAGCTCTCAGTTTTCTGATGAGAGTATTGCCTTCAAGATAAGAACAAGCAGGTACTTCTGACCAGAGGAGCATGAGCAGTAGGATACCTCAGTATCTAGTCTCATCATCACAAGTGGCCAGCTGCAGTGGCTCATGCCTGTAACCCTAGCCCTTAGGAGGCTAAAATGGGAAGATCACCTGAGCACACGAGTTCGAGGTTACCATGAACTATGACTGTGCCACTGCACTCCAGCCTGGGTGACAGAGCAAGACCCTACTTCTTAAAAGATAATTATTACAAGTGGCTGGTCACTGTGGTTCATTCCTGTAATCCCAGCACTTTGGGAGGAGGACTGCTGGAGTCCAGGAGTTCAAAACCAGCAGCCTGGGCAACATAGCAAGACCTCACCTCTACCATAAATAAATAAATAAATAAATAAATAAATAAATATCATAGCAAGACCTCACCTCTACCATAAATAAATAAATAAATATATATATATATAGATAGATAGATAGATAGATAGATATATCTGGGCATGGTAGTGTGCCTGTAGTCCTAGCTACTCAGGAGGCTGAAGCAGGAGGCTAAAGCAGAAGGATCACCTGAGCCCAAGAGGTCGAGGTCACCTGAGCCCAAGAGGTCGAGGTTGCTGAGAGCCGTGATTGTGCCACTACACTCCAGCCTGGGCAAAAGAGACCCTGACTCAAAAAAATAAAAAAGATAATTATGTGCTCAGGAAGAGATGCAGAGTAGTGGAGAAGTTAGGCTTTAAAGATTAGATATACAGAGTCCAGTAAAATCTTTTAAGGTTGAATTTGAATAAATACAAAGTAATTCACTTAAGGAAAAAAACCTAAATTAGATTTATACAGTGACTGACCCTAAGCAATCAGTAAGTACTAGAAGTTACTGTATATTCTCCTCTGAGTCTACAATTATTCCAGTGTCATTGCAGCTAAAAGAGAACACCAAAACTGCTGGATGTCTTTGGGAAGGGTATGATAAACTACATAGTATAGGTTGAGTATCCCTAATATGAAAATCAAAATACTCCAAAATCTTAAACTTTTTAGCACTGTCACAATGCTCAAAGGAAATGTGCACTGGAGCATTTTGGATTTTGGATAAGAGATGCTCAACCAAAAAATATTAAGCAAATATTCCAAAACCCAAAACACTTCTGATCCCAAGCATTTCGGATAAGAGATATTCAACCTGTACACCTATTATGTAGTGATGAATTAATCCTTGTACTTCCTAATGCAGTTCAGCAACAGCAAATATAAAGGACTAGAATTATATATAATTAAGTCTTCAAAGTCATTATGGGGAACATATTATATCAAGTAATATTAAAACAGGGCATCCTTTTAAACAAAAATATAAAACTTTAAAGTATCCCATATTAGAACTTTGGAACTTGAGGAACCCAAATTTTCAACTAAAATCCTTTTAAAGAAACATTTAGCATTACAATGCTAAGAAACAAATAACAAGTCAACAAACTATTAAGCATGCCATTTTATTTATTTTAATTTTAAAGATGTGGGGTACAATTCAGGATTAGGTATACAAACGTTCATTATGCAGGTACCCTTGTTGATGAGGTGTTCCCCCCACCTTCCCCAGGCAGATTCCCACTACTGCCAATCCAGCTTCCCAGCTCCCCTCCGGGCAGTTTCCTGCTACTGCCAATCCTTTTCTTATGGTAAGCATGCCATTTTAAAATGTGTGTTATATTCTAAGATCAAAACACACTGAGTCCAACCCTGAAAGCTTTACAGAACTATGTATTTAAATGAGAAGTGATGCTCTAAACAACTATAAAACACTGCATTTCCTTAAATTATGTCCTAAAGCCAAAATTATTGTAAAGTTATTTATTATTTAAGGATGCTTTCCCAAAGGCCTCTAAACAGATTTACAGAAAATCCCCAGTTGAACAGTTACAGGCTTATAGGTGGGACCAAACTATTCAGAGACTTATGTAAAGATGACCTAAAAGTTCTGTTCCAGGCCGGGCTTGGTAGCTCAGCCTGCAATCCCAGCACTTTGGGAGGCCAAGTGGACTGCCTGAGTCTGCGGGTTTGAGACCAGCCACGGGCGAGACCTTGTCTCTACAGTAAATAAAAAATTAGCCAGGCGTAGTAGCATGCGCCTGTAGTTCCAAATACCAGGAAGGTTGAGGCGGAAGGATCACCAGAGCCCAGTATGTTGACACTGGGGTGGCCGTGAGTATGATACTGTACTCCAGCCTAGGCGACAGGGTGAGACTCCAAGTAAAAAAAAAAAAAAAAAAAAAAAAAATCATTTTTGAAAAGTTCTGTTCCAGTAGGGCGGGGTGGCTCATGCCTGTAATCCCAGCACTTTGGGAGGCAGAGGCAAGAGTACTGCCTGCACCCAAGGGTTTAAGACCAGCCTGGGCAACATGGCAAGACTTCGTCTCTACAAAGTTATCAAAAAATTAGCTGGGTTTGGTGGCTCATGCCTGCAGAAGGTTAACTGGAAGTCCCAGCAAATTGGAAGGCTGAGGCAGGAGGACTGGCTGAGTCTTGCAGGTTGAGGGTGCGTGCTTGTGCCACTGAACTCCTGCCTGGGTGACAAATGAAGACTCCTCCAACTCATAAATATACACATACATACGTACCAGAACTATAACTTACAGAAAACAATTTGTTACAAGCAATAATGAGCAAATAAGCAAAAGAAGAATTAAAGTCCCAGGAATCTGAAATGTTATAATTGTATAAATTATGTATAAATCACTACAAATGAGGTAAAATATACTTAATACGAATACAGTATTATTTATTTATTTTTGCGTTGGCGTCTCACTCTGTTGCCCAGGCTGGAGTGCAGTGGCACAATCCCGGCCACCGCAGCCTTGACATGCTGGGCTCAGGAGAACCTTCCGCCTCAGCCTTCCAAGTAGCCGGAACTATAGCATGTGCTACCACGCCCAGCTAATTTTTTGAATTATTGTGGAGATGAGGTCTCCACAAGTTGCCCAGGCTGGTCTCAAACCTGTAGGCTCAGGGAACCCTCTCACCTCAGCCTCCCAAAGTGCTGGGATTATAGGCTTGGGCCACTGCGCCCAGCAAAGAATATAGTAAAATTTAACATTTGAAATATGTTATAGGATATACATAACCATATAACATACATATTCTTATAGAGATGAGCTATATCGATCACTGTTTAAAAGACTCCACATTTCTTAACCTTTAAGAAACTTCCATTCTTGATTTTGCCATTCCATAATGCACACAAATCAAAGCATTGAGTTGTATACCATAAATATATACAATTCTGCCAATTAAAATAATTAATTAAAAAGAAAGAGGCCGGGCTTAGTGGCTCAGCCTGTAATCCCTGTACTTTGGGAGGCCAAGGGAGTAGATTGCCTAAGCCCACGAGTTTGAGACCAGACTAGACAAGTTGGCAAGACCTCGTCTATAAAATAAAAAAAATTAAAATTAAAAAAATTAAAAAGAAAGAGACTACCACTCAAGAAAATGAAATGGTTAACCAGACTGAGAAAAAATGTTTACAAAAGACACATCAGATAAAGGACTGTTATCTAACATATACATAGGACTCTTAAAATTCAACAAGAAAATGAACAACCTAATTAAAAATGGACAAAAGACCTTTACAGACACCTCACCAAAGACATACAGAAGGCAAGTAAGCGTATGAAAATGCAACATTATACGTCAGCAGGGAACTGCAAATCAAAACAGCAACATGACACAACTATACACCTATCAGAGTAGCCAAAGTCCAGAACAGACGACCCAAAACAGAGAAGTGGGGCAACAGGAATGCTCACTCACTGCTGATGGGAATGCAAACCGGTACAGCCACTTTAAAAGACAGTTAGTTACTTCCTTCCAAAATCAACCCTTTGCACTAGGAGACATCTGGCGGATCACCTAACCAGCAACTCCCCTGCACTTTTTTACAAAACAGTGAAAAATGAATTACTTCACATTAAATCGCATAGCACTGCAAACAACTGTTTTATTGTTACGATATTTGGCTTATGACAGAATTTTGGACACTGAGAAATTGTTTTATGATAAAAAATCAAAATGTTGGCAGGGCACGGTAGCTCATGCCTATAATCCCAGCACTTTGGGAGGCCGAGGTGAGAGGACTGCCTGAGCCCACAGGTTTGAGACCAGCCTGGGCAACTTGGTGAGACCTCATCTCTACAATAAACCAAAAAATTAGCTGGGCGTCGTAGCATGCACCTGTAGTTCCAGCTACTCGGAAGGCTGAAGCAGAAGGATCACCTGAGCCCAGCTGGTCGAGGCTGAGGTGGCCGTGAACGTGCCACTGCACTCCAGCCTGGGCAACAGAATGAGTCTCCGACTCCAAAAAAAAAAGAAAAATTGAAATGTAACACAGTTTTCAAAGTGCGGTGCGCCTTGTGAAACAGTCACTGACATGCACTGCAGGCTGATCGATACATACTGGGCAACAGTAATTTAACATCTTCCACCTGGCGTTTTTCTATTCCAGCAGACAATGCAGTCTCATTTTCTTGATTTCATATTAATCGTAAGTAATTTATTGTCATTGTCCAGTCTGAGCACCATTGTGAAAATACTTCACACATTTTCTTTCTAACACCAGCTGATGATTTTTACATATATCTCAGTATATATTCCATCACTTTTTCATGCAATTTGAACGAAAAACTTCCAGGAAATACACATTTTTGAAAAGTCTGTACTGGCATAAGTTTGTCCTATATCATCACCAGCAATCTATTTATGTCCCCTAAGAGGGGACATCCGAGTGGTTTGTTCGATTTACAATGCCCCCTTAGAGCAGACATTCAAATGCAAAGGGTTAAACATACTCTTACCATATGATCCAACAATTACACTTCTTGGCAATTACCCAAATAAACTGAAAATATGTCTACACAAAAACTTGCACACTAATGGTTACAACAGCTTTGCTCATAATTGCCAAAACTTGTAAACAACCAAGATGTCCTTAGTAGGTAAACAGATAAACTGGTATATCCAGTCAATGGAATATTATTCATCACTGACAAGAAATAAGCTATCAATCCATAAAAAGCCATGGAAGAGCCTGGTGCAGTGGCTCGGATAATCCCAGCACTTTGGCAGGCTGAGGTGGGAGGATTGCCTGAGCCCAGGAGTTTGGAACAGTCTGGGCAACACAGAAAGACCTTGTCTCTACCAAAAAAAATTTGTTTTTAGTTGGTGTGCACTTGCAGTCCTATCTACTCAGGAAGCTGAGGCGAGAAGATCATCTGAAGCTGGCAGGCTGAGGCTTGTAGTGAGCCATGATGGTGCCCCACTACACTCTAGTTTGGGTGGCAGAGTGAGACCTCAACTCAAAAAAAAAAAGCCATGGAGGAACCTTAAATGCATATGACTAAGTGAAAGAAATCAGTCTGAAAAGGCTACACATACTGTATGATTTCAACTACATAAAATTCTGAAAAAGACTGGGTGTAGCGGCTCACGCCGGAGGGGAGATGACAGCCTGAGCTCACAGGTTCGCGCAAGTTGGCAAGACCTCATCTTTACAATAAAACAAACTGCCGGGCATGGTCGCATGTGCCTGCAGTTCCAGCTGCTTGGAAGGCTGAGGCAAAGGGATCACTTGAGCCCAGCAGGTCGAGACCGCGGTGGTCGTGAGCAGCGTGCCACTGCACTCCAGCCTGGGGATACAGAGTGAGACTCTGGCTCAAAAAAAAAAAAAATCTGAAAAAGATAAAACTATGGCGACAGTAAAAAGATCAGTCAGTGGTTGCCAAGAGTTAGGCAGGAGGAAGGGATGAATAGGCAGAGCACTGAGTGAAGCTTTCTGTATGATACTACAACGATGGATACGTGTGTCAAAACCCATAGACCGTACAACACCAAGAATGAATCCTAATACAAATGAAGGTCTCCAGATGATAATTACATGTCAACACAGGTTCATCTACTGTAGGAGGTAAGCCACTGTGGTGTGGGGCTGTCAACAGCAAGAAGGCAGAGCACGTGAGGGGACGGGGCTTACAGGAACACTGTGCTTTCTGATCAATTTGGCTGTGAAATTAAAATTGCTCTAAAAATAGTTTGTTAATTCAAAAAAGAGAAAAACACCACTTGTCAAGTTTTAATGTGGTATCAGAGGAAAATATCCACAACTATCTGAAAGGCTATTAAAAAATTCCTCCCTTTTCAAACAACATTTCTGTATTAGGCTCCTCACATACTTTACCCAATATAACACAGACAACAGCTGAATGAAAAAGCAGACATATGTGCCAGGCACAGTGGCTCACGCCTGTAATCCCAGCACTCTGAGAGGCCGAGGCAAGAGGACTGCCTGAGCCCAGGGGCTCAAGACCAGCCTGGGCAACTTGGCCAGACCTCGTCTCTAAATAAAATTTAAAAATTAGGTGCACACAGTGGTGTATACCTATGTTCCAGTTACTTGGAAGGCTGAGGTGGAAGGACTGCCTGAGTCCAGCAGGTTGAAGCTGCGGTGGCCGGGAACATGCCACTGCACTCCAGACGGGGCAACAGAGTGAGACTCCGACTCAAAAAAAAAGAAGAAAAAGCCGATATAAGGATTCAGTTATCGTCTATCAACCCAGACATTAAAGAAATTCAGAAAAATGTAAAAACAATGACCCTTTTCCCACAATTTTTTTTTTGTTGGGAAGCAATGAGTTTCATTAAGATGTTATTTATGTTGTTTAATGTGTGAGAGGTTGATTGTTCTTTTCAAATAAATTATTAATACAGTAACAGTTCTTCAGAAAGCTCAATAATTTATAAAGGGTCCTAAAACCAAAAAGTTTGAGAACTGCCTGTCTAGGACACAAATAGCAATTGAAGAAAGTTATAGGAAGACAGTCAGCACACCAAATAAAAACAATTATTATTAAATAATGAAAAGAATTAAACCAACCGGGCATGGAGGCTCACACCCATAATCCCAGGACTCTGAGAGGACAAGGCAGGAGGACTACTTGAGACCAGCAGTTCGAGACTAGCCTGAGCAACACAGCAAGACCTCATTCCTGCAAAATCAAAAAAATAAGCTGGGCACAGTGGCACATGCCTTTAGTCCTAGCTACTCAGGAAGCTAAGGCAGAAGGACTGCTTGAGCCCAGGTGTTCAAGGCTACAATGAGCCGTGATTATGCCACTGCACTCTAGCCTGCGTGACAGAATGAGACTCCAACTCAAAAAAAAAAAAATTTTTTTTTTTAAAGAATTAAACCAAAGAAGAGATGGACTACTTTGAGAAATACTGAATTACCAAACACTGAAAAGTGGTAAAACAATGGAAGACAAATTGAATGACTTTTAAGAGGATACTTCCATTGTAAAAATTTTTCTTTTTTTAATTTTTAATTTTAAAGATGTGGGGTACAATTCAGGGTTAGGTATACAAATGTTCATTATGCAGGTACCCTTGAACAATCCTTCAAATATCATGATATCCCATACACTGGTTGACAGTCTCATGTAAAATTATATTGCTTCACATCACAAAGAGAAAAAAGACAATATCTGCTATACACTATATTCATAAAAAAACAGCATAAAGGCCGGGCTCGGTGGCTCAGCCTGTAATCCCAGCACTTTGGGAGGCCAAGGCGAATGGATTGCCTGAGCCCGCGGGTTCGAGACCCACCCGAGCAACTTGGCGAGACCTCATCTCTACAATAAATCACAAAAAAATTAGCCAGACATGGTAGCGCGTGCCTGTAGTCCCGGCTACTTGGAAGACTGAGGCAGAAGGATCCGCCGGAGCCCAGCAGGTCAAGGCTGCAATGGCCGAGAGCGTTGCCACTGCACTCCAGTCTGGGCGACAGAGTGAGACTCCAACTCAAAAAAAAAAAAACAAAAAACCTAGCATAAATATCATTACCACTTTATATCACATACTAAATATACTAAAATAAATGTGGCTAGCACTCATTAAGCTGTATCTGAAAACTTGACATTCATTATTTTATGTACTCTCCCCCATGTACAGAGTCAAATAATGAAGCCAAACAGTCACCAAAAAGAAGCCAGGATCCAAATCTAAACAGTCTCCTCTCTAGAGGAGGGCTGCACAAACACTGTCTGTAAAAGGCCAGTGAGTAAATACTTCAGGTGTTGCAGGCCATATACAATCTGACCCTACTTCTTTTTTTTAAACAAGACTTTACCAAAAAAAGCCACCCTTAGCTTTAAGACTTATAAAAAAGACCACAGCCCACATCAGTCATTCTAACTAAGTTGCCTAAGAGCACTAAGCACTCATTGTATAAAGGCTTACAACATGCCGTTCTAATATTTGACTCTCGGAGGAACTGAAAGTCACTCAAATAAACTGTGTTCATTGGCTCACTTGCACTCAATATAAGAAACAAGTATCAACTGTTACATCTTGACTATCTGGAAAAATATGGACTGCTCGTTTTTTTGTAAAATTGCACTGATGGCTCACTGATGCCAACAAAGAAGCAGATTAAATCAAAGTGTTGCTCTAGACTTATGTGGTCCCCACTAAGAATACTGACAACCTAAAAAAGATGGCCTTAAAATATATCTTCTCGATGCTCAAAGGCCATCATCATCATCATCTTTATAGTCTGACTACACCCTCCAGGAAAAACAAATGATATAAAACACTTCGCAAAGCTGCATTATTTCAAACTGACAGCTGTAAAGGTCACTGAGATTATTAAAAAGGATTATTAAAAAGGAATGTGAGCCGGGCATGGTGGCTCACACCTATAATCCCAGTGCTCTGAGAGGCGGGAGTGGACTGACTTGAGACCAGCCTGGGCAACTTGGTGAGACCTCATCTCTACAATAAATTTTTAAAAATTAGCCAGGCGAGCCGGGCTCGGTGGCTCAGCCTGTAATCCCGTGCCTTTGGGAGGCTGAGGTGAGTGGATTGCCTGAGCCCGCAGGTTCGAGACCCGCCCGGGCAACTTGGCGAGACCTCATCTCTACAATAAATCAAAAAAATTAGCCGGGTGTGGTAGCTCGCACTTGTAGTTCCAGCTATTT
>CAUYQG010056676.1:0-39240 GCA_963574415.1 Tarsius wallacei | reverse complement strand
TTGGAGAAAGTGGTGACTGAGCCCTTCCTCAAGTGTAGGCAGGAACCTGCAGAGGAGAGAGTGGAAGGCCAGCTTGGCAGGTGGGACAGCATGGGCGAAGGCTCAGAGGACCATCTTTGAGGGCTTCCCTCAGCCCAGGTTCCTCAACCATAAAGGGCACTGCCTTTTATAATGACACTGTTGCGCCCTGTTCTGGCTTTTGTGTTTCCCCTTAACATGTGTCTGTCTGTCTGTGTGTGTGTGTGTGTGTGTAATTTCAGAGGGTGAAGTTCACCGGGGAAAAAGATGGTTCCAAATATAAGCCTGGATTTTTTGAGGGCACAGGCCTCACTCAGCTTTTTGACCGCCACTAAAACTTCATGGTTAAGCTCATAGTGTTTAAAATATCCTTGTTGATTTGGATTGACTTATGTTAATTTTAGCATTCATAAAACTAGTGCTCTTTCTCCTTGAAGGGCATGTTTACGAAAACGAAGTAAATGTTTTCATTTATTGATTTGTTTAAGATGGACTCTAGGGACACATTAATGAAATTTTGAAAGGCTTTTTTTCCTAAAAAGTATGTTTGTTTTTAGTGGGACTTAATTAAAATAAAAAGCTTCTGTACAGCAAAAGAAATAACCAATAGAGCAAATAGGTAACCTACAGAATGGGAGAAGATATTAGCAAACTATACTTCTGACAAAGGACTAATATCCAGAATCTATAAAGACCTCAAACAAACAAACTCAAAGCAAGAAAAAAAGCAAATAACACCATTAAAAAGTGGGCAAACGACATGAACAGACATCTCTCAAAAGAAGATATACAGATGGCCAACAAACATGAAAAAATGCTCAACATCACTCATCATCAGGGAAATGCATATCAAAACCACAATGAGATACCACCTTACAGCAGTCAGAACGACCATTATTAGAAACTTAAAAAAAAAAAAAGATGCTGGTGTGGTTGCAGAGAAAGGGGAACACACTCAAGCACTGTTGGTGGGAGTGTAAATTAGTACAACCTCTACGGAAAGCAGTATGGAGAGTTCTCAAAGAACTAAAAGTGGATCTACCATTTGATCCAGCAATCCCACTGCTAGGTCTCTACCCCATAGAACAGAGACTGTTGTGTGAAAAAGACACCCACACCCTCATGTTCACCATAGCACAATTGCAAAGATATGGAATTAACTTAAATGCCCGTCAACTGATGAGTGGATAATGAAAATATGGCCTATATACGCTATGGAATACTGTTCAGCTATCCAAAAGAACGAAATAACGTCTCTTGCAGCAACTTGGATGGAATTGGAGAACACCCCCCTAAGCGAACTAACTCAGGAACAGAAAGCCAAATGCTGCATGTTTTCACTTACAAGCGGGAGCTAAACTAGGATATGCAAAGACGTAGAGAATGGAGAATGGCATTACGGACACTGATCTTCTTCTGATAAAGACACTGATCAGATTTGGGCCTCATTTTAACATAATCGCCCCTTGAGGGCCCTATTTCCGAAGGGTCACATTAAGATGACTTTGTGTTGACACAATGATGATTGTTAATGACAATTGTTTTAAAACATTTTCCTGACTTGGCAAAATAAAAAGGGTGGCCGTGCTGCTTTCCCGGTCCATGAGATCCTGCGGGTCTCCAGAAGACACACCCTAGAGACTGGAGCCAGTGTCATGAGGGGTTGGTACTTCCTCTCTGTCATGGGAAAGCCACCCAGTCGAAAGGCGGTCCATGAGGAGGACCTCAAAGCTTTGGAATGATAACTCGTGATGGGCTTTACTTCTCCAGAAATGAAGTGGTCTTAAGACAGGGGCAACAGAAGGAGAAGCTTATAAAAAGGAGAATTGGGGAAGCAGTCAGCCTATGTGCGGGACCCCTTAGGGCGAGAGGACCATGGATGGCACAGCACAGATATTCTCCCAGCTGTCTGTGACTCTCCCTGGGTTGGAGAGGAATGATTCTTCACAGCCTAGAGGGAGTATTCCTTTGATCTGAAAAGGAATCCCCACAGTGCTCTGGAAAAGAAAACAGCTGGCCCCTTGAAGGTTGCCCAGGATGGAAGGACCCATACAGGGAAGGGTCCCCTGGTGTCTCAGCACCAGCTCTCATCCTCTCTTGCCTCATAGAGCTCTCCCTCCCTCCCTCCAAGTGCCTGCTTGGAAGCACTGCTTTTTATCAGCTTTATTTTTAAAATACATTTTAGAACGTTTTTTATTTGCATAAAGTATAACGTAAAATGGTCCATTTTTGAGTGTACAATTCAATGACATTCAATATAGTTACCTCGTACAATCATTGAAACTATCCATCTCCAGAACTTTTTAATGGGTACTAAATCTAAAACTCTGTACCTGTTAAACAATAACTTTACATTTCCCACAATCCTCAGCCCCTGAAAAGCACCATTCTACTTTCTGTCTCGAGGAACTTGACGATTTTAGGTACCTCACACAGGTGGAATCATGCAGTATTTGTTCTTTAGTGTCTGTCTGTGTCACTCTGTATAATGTTTTCAAAGTCCATCCAAATTGTAGCATATTTCAGGATTTTATTCCTTTTTTCCTTACTATTTCACTGCATGTATATATCATGTTTTGCTTATCCACCAACGGACACTTGGACAATTTCTACCTTTTGACTGTTATGAATAATGAATAATGCTGCTATGAACACAGATGTGTACAAATATATGCTTTTAGTTCTTTGGAATATACACTCAGAATTGGAATTGCTGGATCATATGATAATTCTGTGTTTAAATTTTTGAGGAACCCCATACTGTCTTCCATCGTGGCTGTACCATGTTGTATTCCCATCAGCAATGCACAAGTGTTCCAGTTTCTCCATATCCTCACAGCACTTGTTATTTTCTGATTTTGATAATAGCTATCCTGAGGGGTATGAAGGGACATCGCTTATTCATAGTCGGTTTTTGTCTTGACTCTAGTAATTTTAAACACACTTTTTTTGAAGGCTCAGACATATCAGTTAGTCCTGGGAAACCCAGAAAACCTGACTGTAATAAAAGTGACTGGCTTGGGTTTCTCCTGGTTCCCTCAACTTGTCTAGAATTTTTTGGAGTACACACCAAGAAAAGCAAGGTTCGGAAAAGGCACGAGTTAAACCTTTGACTTTCCTGTGGTGGGGACCTCAACCCCATCACGGCAGTAGCCTCACTTTGTGGTGGCAACAGGACATCGGTATTGGAATACAAGAAAAGCAGCCTGACACCCGGTCACACGTGTGGTGGGCCAGAGGAGTAGGCCCCTGTTTTATCCTATTATATGTTTAACTCCTTGTTTTGATTCCACATTCACCAGCAAATCTTCTGATCGTGCATTCTTTCCCAGACTGTGTGAAGCATCTGCTCTGGTCTGATCTGGTTGGCCGTTTCATTCCTTTTTGGAATTCAACAAATGAATGTGCCGATTATGAGTCGGCCTCCTATACTTGGTCGATGTGGCTGAGCACATAAGGCTTCTCGCCCTGGGAGGACGGAAAACCCAGCTCCCCAAACCTGCAGCGCCAGGGACGGGAGTGCCGTCGCATCTCGAGGCCATGCCTCGTCTCTTTTCAGGAACTTCTCTCCAGACGGAGATTTTCCAGCTTATTTCTGGGGCGTCTTAACCCTGTGTGGGCGTGGCATTCTTCTCCTTGTCCAGCCGAAGCTTCTATAATGGGAGACCTCTGCCCTCAGGTTCAGGGTTAAGAAGGAGAGTGAAAGAGGATAGTCTTGGGGTTTCTTGACATCGTGAAAAACAGATTCAACAAGCATGCATTGTGTGTCTGCTTATGAGCCAAGTCTTGTGTGGTGTCTACACGAGGCCATGCATTCCTGCTGCTATAGCAGAATACCTTAGGCTGGGTGGCTTATAAACAACAGAAACGTACTGCTCACAGTTTGAAGGCTGGGAAGTCCAAGATCAAAGCGCCGGCAGATTCGGTGTCTTGTGAGAGCTCTCTGCTTCATAGGTGGCACCTGGTTGCTGTTCCTCCCGTGGTCGGTGGGGGAAAGGGAGCTTGCTGGATCCTCTTGTAGGGGAACTAATCGTGTTTACAAGGTTAAGCCCTCATGATTGAATCACCACCTAAAAGTCTCATCTCTTAATTACATTACATTGGGTATTAGGTTCTGCCATATAAGTGGTGGGGAGCGGGGCCCCAACACCAACCCGTAGCACGGGAGTTGCTGGAAATTCAGCAGGAGCGAAACAGAGGCAGCCTCTTGTCGTAAAGGTGCTTCCAGAAAAAGAAGCCAGAGGAAAGAGAGGGCCAAAGGAGGATTGGGGGATGCTATCTTATAATAGTCTTTCCTGTGGGATGTTGGAAAGATCTGTTACCATCTCAAGAGACGTCTCCAAAGGCTCAAGGACAGTCATTGCGTTCCCAGCACCTAATAGTTCATCAGTAAACATTTTGGGGACTGAACTGTGGAGTACTACAGAGCCCAGAGACACTAACTTTAAATATTATTTCCTAGCCTATCTACTGCTATAGAGATGCCCAGGGCTGAACTGGAGAAGGCGGATTTAAGAGTCCAAAGTGCTCGTCCCCTTTGAGACACCAGCTGATGGAGGAAGGATGCCCCGTTGTTAATTAAGCGGGACTCTATTGCACGTGGTGGCCGGATATCTGCCCGCATAAGATATTAAGTCCTGTTTGTGTTTGTGAATTCGGTGTTCTTCTGTTGGCATTGACTGTGACTAAAATGAAGGATGTCTTCGGGCTTGGCAACACTTTTTGTTCCATATCTTGCTTCTGGAAACAGACAACTGTCGTGCACTGGAGAAGTAGGGATAGACGGGAAGAAGATGCATCCTGAACCCTCCGTCGCCTGTCAGCCGCCATGTTTTTGAGGCCTGCTTGGTACCTTAGTACCTTCTAGGAAACACTAGGGAGCGACACAAAACTTGGTCATTTGGAGACATGTGGGAAGTTTGTTCATTGAAGAAGGGAGGTGGATCCCAGAGCGCGTGCACGAGCATGTGTGGATGGTGCCATGAGCCTGAGTGGGGTGGCCAGAGCTTCCAAAGGAAGAGTCATGCTCACGTCCAAGAAGAGCAGTGAAGAGGAGAAGGCTACAAAGTCCTGGAAGCATGACCTTTTTAGTTGGAGGAGAGAAAAATCCCACCCGCCATGAAAGAAGTTGGTGACTTACATTGGATTCACAGAAGAGGAATCAGCAGCCCTGGGAAATAAAGTGGTGAGTGCCGATAGAAGGTGACGGTTCACCCGAGTCGGTATCAAGGAGAAGCCGGGGATAATACCATTAATTAATTTCCAGGGATAATACCATGTCAGCGTTTTTTAAGCATCACCCTGGAAGGATGCTGTGGAGGCTCTGATTTGAGAGGGTCGAGCACGATCCCTTGCTGATGTGTTGCCTTATGGAGATGCTTTAGGAATATTCACCTGGCTCTGGTCTAACCAGAAGCCTGACTCCTAGCCTTGACGTCTCTCATTTTCTTTGTGTGGGCCTACTCACCTAGACCTGGGTAAGCTGGGTGCACAGTCAGTTCTCTGTGCAAGGAGGGAATTAAGCTTCGAAAACTGCGATTCTGAAGTTCCGATCTTGGGTTCATCAGCCACCAAAGAGCAGCGTGGCTGGGCTTTATCGTTGGCTTCTCGGGTCTTTTGCTGGAAGAGAGAGAGGGTGATGAGTCAAGAGGATGAATTTGCAGTGCTGTGTTAGGGGCAGCTTTTCCTGGGAACAGGAGGAAGAAAGGTAAGAACGGGGGACCAGTGAGACCCTTCTGGCCTAGGCCAGAGCAGAGGTTGGTGGTTTTGGATGGCATGCCTGCTTCTGGAGTTTGGCAGAGTCTTCGTTTTACTCCACAGGAAATGCCAAGTCTGCATCCCTCTCATCAGATTTGGGACGGGGGTGGAAATAATTGCTTGACCCATTTTTAAGCAGGAAACGTGATTGCCCAGGAGTGGTGTGGGAACCTGGGCTGGAGAAGGGGGGGGTTGGGCAGTGCCGCGAAGGGAGGAAAGTGATGGGAATGTGGGTGGGAGGAGGGCTCATGGTTTAGGGAGAGGTGTCTGAGGCTCTGGGTTTGCAATCTCCCCCTCTGGCCCCTAATAGTTGGCCTGGCCCGCACTACCCTGTGCACACCTGGAAAAGGTAAATTTTTTTTCAGGGGGAGCTTTGAGGTGCAGTCATCATTTTCGTTTTTTCTTTTGTTGACAGCGGCGCTTTCAGCTGCTCAGAAGAGCAACGTGTCTCTCTCTGATGTTCCTGGAAGCTCGTTTAGGCACCATCGAAGAAGTTATTTTTAATGATTCTAATATTATGAAGAAATCTGACATTAAGAAAATCTGGGCAGGGAGGATCGTGCTGAGGAGGGTGGCTGCCCGCAAAGCCACTGCTTCCCGTTTGTTGTGTTCATGAGAGAGAAGCTGCCTTGGTACCAGGTGGTCCTCACAGTGGCAGGATTATCAGACTTGTGGGGGGGTGGCGGGGGGGAACTGCCACCCAGACATGCTTACAGTTTCCAAGCAATGAAACAGTTCGGGCTTATGTTTTGGCAAAGCTCAGAGAGCCACCCCCGGGCTTTGGTTAACAGAGAAGATTAAAAAAGACTGCCTTAGCGCCCCCGCTGTTGCGGCCCATCATTGTGCATCTGATGGCCTACGCAGACCCATCTGAGACCTGCTGCAAGGGCACCGGGTGACTGCTCTGAAGGAGAGGCCAGAGGTTCTGTCCTCCACGCCTTCTTTGGGATTCAAGCACTGAGAGGAAAGAGCCGGTGAAAACAGCGGCCCCTCCTTCTAGGTGAAGGCTACCACACTGGTGGCTGCTGGGGGCGAGCGGGGTGCCTCCTTTCATTTTGCATCCCTGGAGAACCTCAGATAGGCTCACTCTTGTCTCCAGGGCATCGTCGGGACTTTGCTGCTCTCTTAACAGGGCGTGGCCACGGTCAGGACCCTTGCACGTGTAACTTCTTCACCCTTTGGTGACATCCTTTGGCGATCGATCCCCGAGTGGTTCACTTATATGAAAGGGAATTGTGTAAGAGAGGGAAAAAGAAGTCACAAACAAATCCTGTCTCCGTGGTGGTGGGTGGTTGATGTTTCCTGACAGCTGGCTCATACTCAGATGTATTTTATTCACTAGTTCCCGACTGGGTGGTGTTACTGCTTCTTTCTGACCCAAGAGGATAGTAGGGAGACCTGCTGCTTCCGTGGGCCTTGGCAGCTGCTGCTGGGGGTCCCCACCATGTGGCCCTGGGAGAACAACTCTGGGATCTGTGGTGCGCTGCTGAGACCGAGAATAGACGACACCTCTGTCTTTATCTTCTTCATTGTTTTAGGTACTTTTCATTATTTTCCTGTTCTAGATGAAGCCTAGTGCCTCCCTCTGCTCTGCTTATTACGTTAGCTGTGATGTTGATTTCCAATAAAATGATATGATCAAACCAGACTTCATCTTATTTTTCTTAAAAAGGAGAGAAAGATTATTGTTTCATTTTTGTGTCGGTAGAACAACATGAATCCTAAGATGTAAATGTTAATCGTTATAACTTTTAAGTGATCTAACTGAATGTTTTTGAGTTATTTTATTATAATTTATTTATCTAGCATACATAGATCGATTAACCACATGGTGAGTTTAATAAGAATTGGCTGACCGGGGAGCTGATGGCGTCTGAAGAACAAACCTCGGCTTTTCTGTCCAAGACCAGCATTTCTTAGCTAATGATGTCTGTTATTAGCTGGCTGCTATCTATTGATCTTAACTTGGGTCTTGGCTATTAACTTTTAATGTAACATCACATTTAATCTTTACAGCAACTCTGTGAGGTAGATACCATTATCTTCGTTTTCCTAGTATGGAAACTGAAGCTCACATCCTTTTTCTTTTTCTTCGTGGCTCTAGATCGGGGGTTGGCAAACTTTTCCCATAAAAAACCAGAATGTAAATATTTTAGGTGTTTGGGGCCGTACCTTCTCTGTCGTAACTACTCTGTTGCTCTAACGCTAAAGAAGCCAAAGAAAAAGCCAATAGGTAGCTGATTGATCAATAAATCAGACTTTATTTATGGATGTTGATCTTTGAATTTCATAGATATTTTCTATGTCACAAATATCCTTTGGATTTTTTCCCCCAGTGATTTAAAAATGTAAAAAGCATTCTTCTTTTGCAGGCTAAGAACACAGGTGGTGACCAGATATGCCAAGCCCCGATCTGGCTGATGAGAGGATGCAGAGAGAAGGGATGGGTTGGCATGGGGCTGTAGGAAGAACCATCCATGCCACAGTGTGCAGGTGGCAGAGGGCAAAACGTGTTTGAGGAACTGTCGTAAATGTGTTACCGTCTGGTAGGGTAACAGGTAGAATGACTCAAGATAATAGGAGACCCTGGGGCCTGTGTCATGACCTTGTAGGATATTTGAAGGATTTGGACTTTGTCCTGACCATGGGAAGTAATTAAAAGTGTTAAGCCGCCTGGGCGTGGTGGCTCACGCCGAAATCCCGGCACTTTGGGAGGCGGAGGTGAGAGGATTGCCTGGTTCGAGACCCGCCTGGGCAACTTGGCAAGACCTCATCTCTACCATAAATCAAAAAATTAGCCAGGCGTGGTGGTGTGTGCCTGTAATTCCAGCTACTTGGAAGGCTGAGGCGGAAGGATCGCCGGAGCCCAGCAGGTCGAGGCTGCGGTGGCCGGGAGCGGCCACTGCACTCCAGTCTGGGGGACGGAGTGAGACTCCAACTCAAAAAAAAAAAAAAAAAAATCACTGGCTAATGAGTGTGGATCCCAGGGACTGTTAAGAGTGGAAGCAGATAAACCAGATTGGAGGCCGAGGAGTGAGCCAGGTGGGTAGTGGGGTTGCCCATTAGCGGCCACAGCCAGAACCATCTCTTGTCAACAGTATTCTCAGGTAGGCATGGTGGTCAGTTCTGCTAGTGAGGAAAACATGACTGGGAGGATTAAGAGTCTTGCCTGGCACGTAACAAGCGGAGGGAGAGCAAGATTAAGGTCCTGGTCTTCTCTGACTCCAAATCCAGTGCCCTTTTCTACTGGGATGAAATTCTTAACACTCTCAAATGGACATTTTGTGTATCCTAATCTGCGATGTATCTCTGAACCCCACAACTCCTCTCTTTCTCTCAATTCTTTTCTTCTGGAGGAAGTGCTCATGAACGAGGATAGTGCTACTTGGGTCTGAGTTGTTCGTTTCCATTTTGTGAGGAAATTTATTTCATCGTTGAGGAAAATAACCTCCTGTTCGAATAATGCAAAGGCCAAAGAGGATACCGTGTTAATGGTTTTGTGTTATTTTTATGCTGGCATTAGAAAGGTAACTGAGTGCTTACTTAAAGTAAAGGTCGGCTTTTCTTATAATTTGTGTAGCTTTCTTTCTCAAACGGGAATAGGCATATTCTTTTCTACCTTTGAAGAAATGACTTGTCTGGCTGGGTCCTCAGAGTCATACCCCAATTCCTGATACTGGCTTGCATCTCTGGATCAGAGCATTCATCTCTGAACAGTGTGGTGACATGGGGTTGGTGTCTCTTTCTTTGGCCTATGTCTGAGGATGAGAACAAAGGCATGAGGGGAAGGTGAGACGTATGCCTTGGGGTGGAAGGGTGGTTGTGATTTTGCCTCAGCTTCCCTGGGGGTTGTGCCTCAGGGGTGGCCATGGGTGATTCTGACCTTGGAGGTGTGGGAGAAGGGACACTTCAGGACAGGTCCCAGTGGCGGTGACTGCTTGGTGAATCTTGGCTTTGGCTGGTGTATCATTCAAGCTTTCCCTTATGTTACTGTTATTTGTCAGTATGTCTCCTTTTCTCTGTTATAAGAGAAGGTCTGAGGGGTACTCTTCTGTGTCTCAGGCATCTCTGCCTACCTTATAGTGTAAGTATCTTGCTCATAGTAGATGCTCAATCATAGTGACTGAACACAGCTGCATTGACTTGTCACTTTTGGCATGTGTGAGGCCCAGTGCAGCACCTTGTCCCAGAGAAGTAAGAATTTTCTAGGCTAAAATAATCACAGTCAACAAAGACGATCCTTGGGAAATCCTGAAAATATGACCAATTTCAGGAATCAGTGGGCAAGTTGTGGATTTCTGTTGAATATCTTCTCCCATCGTGCAACTTTGGTTGCCTACTTCTTTTTTGTATACTATGTTCCGTTAGACTTGGGATGCACATCTTCATTGTTGCATAGTAGGTGCTCAGAAGTTCACTTCTGATACTGATTTTATTTATTCTCTGTAGGCTCTTTACAAATGCAGGTCTGGGTGGTGAGGTTGAAGTCGTCAGCTCGAAGAGTTTGACCCAGTCGCTCTCTCCTTCCCCCTTTCCTTCATCAGTCAGTGAATGTTGGTTTTGAGCCAGGCATTGGGGTGAAGTTCACAAAAAATATATGGTATCTCGTTCCAAATATATGTTCCAGTCTACTGGAGAGATGAAGGGAAACAGTGGCCACATGGTATGAGGTGTGGGCTGCTGGTGAGACTCTCTCCCTGGCATGGTGGGTAGGACCTCCTTGAGGACTTTGCCACTGAGCTCTTGAATGTAGTCAACAGTAATTAGCGTGACTGTGCAGTGGATGAATTAACAGCTTCTGCACTTGCCTTTCTCCGTTTGTGCAGGGGAGATGTCTACCCAGAGGTTAATTTCTAACAGAACTTCTCAGCTGTCAGCTTCAAATTCTGATTATACCTGGGAATATGAGTATTATGAGATTGGACCAGTTTCCTTTGAAGGACTGAAGGCTCATAAATGTAAGTTTTATACAATCCCTCTTGTGAGCATAAATATAATATGTCTTCATCTTAACCTGTGAAATCCCCAGTGATTACTTACCCTGAACGTTCTATCTTCTTACAGAACTCTGCCCTCTACCTCCAAAACCCCTCCACACATGGGTGGATTGCTCAGGGCTGGTATTATATGAGGGCCTCGGTGATTCTTACTGATGAAGGACTTACATTTACATTTTTATATTTTTTAACACCTTCATTTTATTTTATCCAAGTGAGTCAGTTCGATCTTAGATTGAGATTTTTTAAAAAACATTAAAAAAAACAAAAATTTTTTAAAAATGTTTGAGCTACCAAAAATGTGTACACAAATATAATCTGGATATATTATTGGAAGAACCTTCTTTTGTAAGAAAGCCAGCAGCATGCTTTTGACCCATTTGGTTTTCTGAAGAATCTGTCTGTGGTGTTCCTAATGATGGACAAGAATAGCCTGTGATCATTTCTGACTCAGTGTTTTGGGCATGAATTGTGGTTCGTGTTATTGGAATGATTAATGACCCAGCACAGAGCAAGGAAATGTAATTCTGTGAAAGGTTACTGTTCAGCCCAGACATAACTGAATGCTGACTGGCCAGCATGAAGCATCCTTGTTTCATTAAGGAGAGTTGACAAAGTAGGCAGAAACTGCTGTCCAGGCCCAAGTCCTGCCTTGGTTACCCCATAAATATCCCTGAAATGTGCAGTTGTTTCAGGGTGAATATCCACAGCATTGTAAAATTTTTAGGTTCTTAAAAATGGTCCAGACTCGTGGGACACATCAGGAAATATAAGAAAGGTTAGCATCAGACACACAGATATAGCAAAGGAAATGCTTTTGTTCCTTTAATTATTTCCCGACTGCTTCCACTCTGACCTGTCTTGGCATTTATGATTCCTCGCACCAAATGGGTGCTCCCTTGTGAGAGGACTTTTCATTTTTGTTCCTTAAGCAAATGTCATTAACTAAAACCACACGTCCTTCACTCCTTAAGGGAAGAGTAGTAATTAAATGCTTTCACTCGTTCCTTTATTGACATTTGCGCAGTATTTCTTTATTAGGATAATAGAAAAGCCCTCAGAATCCATTAGGGTGTGCTGTCACTAATTATCCAATAGGAGGCTGTTGAGGTCTGGGTGTGAAATCGCCCTCCTTGATTTACTTAAATTCCTTCATCTATTGTTTTTCTGGGATAACCTTTATGTAGAGAGGCACTTGCTTGTTCTGAATTATAGTGAAAATCAAAATGACTGGGCAAATTGCTGTAAATTTCTCTGTTATGTGGGCCTTTACAGCTTGGTGACATCAACTTTATTTTTGTGTCAGTTTGCTCCTGTATCTTTTCCTTAGTTTAAGTAGCCCAGAAGAGAGGCCTGCTGCTGTGATTTTGCTTGGTACATTTCCAGAGACAGCTGAGGAAAATATTTTTTGAGCATTCTAGAAATGATTATCACTGGAAAAAAAATCCTGCAAAACCTAGGCAGAGACGCTGACTCAGTCATGCTTTACCTGCTATACCAATACTAAGGATTGTTTTTGTTAGCTTTAATATTTCCATTAGGAAAAACAAAAAGGCCCGAGTGAGTACCTGCTGTTTTATTTTTATTAAAGTAGAGGAACATGACAATATACACAGGGAACAAAAACAAACAAATAAACAGACAAAACCCCCAGATATACAGGAAAGTGAAAAGATTAAGCCAACTTTTGTGACGTGTACTCTGGTACAGTCCATTTATTTAAAAATGCTGGGATTCTGTCCTTCAGGTGTGGCTCCTTGTTCTGCTGGGCAAAATACAAAAGCCAGTTAGGCGCAGGCTCGAAATAACAGAAGGACATCTCGAGGGGGGCATTTATGGGGACAGGACTGACCATAATGGTTATTTTCATTTACTTTTCCTTTAAAGGAGCTACTTGGCAATAATAGCTATATCTTTAGTTAGACTAAGGTCCTCTGCCTGCTAAAATTAAGATTCCTACGTGTAAAGAGTCTTTCATCTGAAAAACAACCTCCGATGGTCATTATGATTTCTCCTTTGCCCTCAGTTTTGACTCTAATATTAAACCATATAATGTATCAGAAGTGGGCCTGTAAGTGGCATATATTTGGGACCAACAGAGTGGAAATTTATTTGTTCATTCATTCAGCATGTATTTATTGAGCACCTGTGACATTTAGCACGATTTTAAGCACAATAATGACATAATAGTGAACTGAAAAGACAAAAATATGTCTTCCCATAGAGTTTGCATTCTAGTGGGAGAAACAAGCAATAAATCAATTAAATAAATGAACAGTATCAGATGGCAATAAAAAGGACAAATGTAATGGGATAAGGGGATATGGAGTGTGCGGGGAGAAGTATGAATAATAGAGTGGCCCTGGAAGGAGAGATTTGAGAAAAGACCGGAAAGAAATGAGAGATTGAGCTATAAAATGTCTGGGGGAGGAACATCCCAGAAAAGGCTCCATGGCAAGAGTGAACTGGAGCATGCAGGGAACAACAAGGAGGCTGGCATGGCACCCAGGGAGCAAAAGGCTAATGGAACTGGTCCAAGAAAAAATGAGAGGAGATTGGGGACAGTACTTACAGACAAGCCTCTCGAGAGTCTTGCCATAAAGAGGAGAGAAATGGGCCATTTGTGAAGAGTGTGGCCGGGTAAGACAGGGTGTTCTCAGAGCTGCAGAAGCAAAAGGCTATGAGTCAGTGAGTGGACCCTTGCATTTTAGCAGTGCTACTCTGTCTGCTGCTTGGAGACGGCATCTGGCGTGTGCAGAGTGGTATGGCCCTAGGCTGGCTGATGCGTTGTGGAAAGGTCGAGGGAGCATGTTCTTATTCTGAACCATCAGTTGGTGGCCAAATTGTGTGCTTTTTCCATGTGCCAACTTGTAGACACCAGATGCATGCATGAGTCAGCAGGGAGCTGGATCATCGAGATGAGAAACAGAGCTAGAGATTGCAAAGGCTCAAATAAGAGGTATCATCGGTGCACAGGAGAGACAAGTGTGGGAACGTCACTGTCGGCTCCTTGCCAAGGATTCACACCACAGACTGACCCTACCACATTAAGAACCAGAAGCGATATGAGGACAACGTCCTGAACCCTTGTTTTCAGGTGAATTATTAACCTTGTGTTTCATAGAACCACAAAATGGAAAGATCACCCTTTATTCTTAGGAGGTGGAGAGTGGGATGGGGTAGTGACTCTAGTCCTACCCTGGATGGGAAAGGGAAAACATCGTGCCAGCTTTCCACTTTCTCGTTCCATTTCATTCATGAAAGGTCAGGCTGAGAGGAATTGTTTTATGGTGGCATTCCCTTTGGAATTCCCCTGGGCAGTGTGTTCTGCCTCCTTACAATAGCAGTCTCCATGTAGCTCAGTGGCCAGGCAGGACCGGGTGAGGCTGGGGGGCTCCGGCAGGAGCTCCTTCAGAAGGCTTCTTTTCGCTTGGCTTGACCACCTGGCCTCATTAGAGCCTCAGTCTGTCTAACCCTCCATTCTGACGCTTCCCGGTAAAAGGGTGATTTTGGGAAGACCAGGCTCTGCTTTCCAGACTTACTGAGTGCCTGTGCCCACGAAACTTAGCATGAGACTAAAACTCCAGGACAGTTTGGATATCCCTGGGATGAGGGGGGGATCTCCGTGTTCCTTATAAGGGGCTCAAGGTAAGAACATGCTCTGGGGTCAGGTGTCACAGGGCAGAGGATGAGGGTAGGAGGAAGCTAGTGGGGACATTTGAGGCAGCAGAATTTTGCTCAAAGGAGAATGTAAATAAGCAGAGCTCCTTAAATATACTGTCATGGGATCGTAGATGCCACACTATCAGGGAACTCTTTGGACGTGCTGTTGGATCCTGGGACTTTCAAGTTCTGACCACAGCTGGCCCCCCAGCCCTGCCTCCCCGGGACTTCTCTGAGGGCTGTGGCCCTCCTGTGCCCCACTTTATTGCTGCTGCTTTTTGATCAGCTCCCTGGGGCACTAGAAGGGCAGAGGGGGAGGGGCTGTGCTAGACTGGGACACAGGCACCGCCTCCTGCACCTCTGGGAATCGGTCCACCATCTGCAGCATGAAAGCTGTCCTCCCGGGAACACCTTCCTAGCAAGCAGATTTGAAAAATGTCAGTCAACGTGACTAAATTCAGAATTGAGGACTTAAATATAACATTGGTGTGGTGATTTTAGAATTTGTTTTTGCTATGCAGGCAGTTGATAAAGCACAGTGTGCAGAACTGTTATTTATCTGTGCAATGTGTCTTCACAGTCCATGCCCAGATAATTGAGATTTTATTGTTTTGTGTTCATTGCACTTGAGGACATATGCTTTTTGGTACTTGTCCTTATGTCTTTTTTATGCCTCGTTTCCACTATATTAAAAGGCAAAGTCTATCATTTCTTTTTTTAAATGCCAAGTTAAAAGGAAAAAAGTCTACAGTTTTTATTTCTTTGGCACTTAAGGGTAAGCTCCTGGGAGAGTTTTGCAGAGCGCTGAATGAACATTGTTAGCCTCTAGGTGATAGTATATGCAGGGTGGAAGTATGAACTTTGCAAAGTAAATTGCTAACTTGATTTCTTCACTTCTAAGTGCTGCGTATACATAGTGTAATTAGAATGATGCTTTGCCTTTAAATATACTTAGTGTTTAAAGTCCAATCATTTAATTTTAGAAAATCGCTAAGCCTCCTTCCTGTATCCCCATGTAGGTCAGCATCTGAGTCTAGATCGCAGCCTGTAGAGTGATTGAACTGTGTTGTCCCCCAGAGTTGAGATGCTACTGTGTTTGTGCCAGGTTCTGTAGACGATCGAATCGAATCGAATCAAATCCCGTCCTGGAGGCAAGCACTCAGGATTGTCACTCGTGATGAGAACAAAGAAGGGCCTGCTTAGAGGGGCACAGACAAAAATGTCATAGGGAGGGAGAGAGCCCATCAGTTAGGGAAATGAATTGAGACTTTGTGAAGCGATGGTGTGAAGGATGGATACGCTTTTAGGAGCTCCCAGTTGGGGAAGGTTGTTCCTGCCAGGCAGAGATAAGAGCCCCTCTAAAGGTGTGCTGTGAGGTAGAAGCTGTGGCTGCGAGTTAAGGTAAGTATAGGGACACAATGGCCCCTCATTTGATGGGAAACACGTGGGTTTTAAGTACGGGCAAGTCAGAAGTCGGTCGTTCTAATGAGAATAGCTGGCTCTGCGGGTATCTTAGATGGCAGATACTCTATCAAGAGTTTTACATGTGAATCTCTTTTAATCTGGAAACTCAAGTCAGCTTTATTTTTGTTGGAGAGTGTTTCATAACGGAGTAATGCCATTGGAGCCACAGATGAAGCCCAGGGAGAGGCAGAAGGCAGGGAGAGCACTCTGGAGGCCATTTGAGTGCAGGAATCAGTGAGGGCCTGACTTATCCAATCATGACCGGAACAGAAAATGCAAAACTGGGTTGCTAACCAAACGGAGTTGCTGCCTCATGGGGGTGCTGAGCTGGCATGTGGCCCGAGAAGGCCACCATACTCACTCAGTTGAGTTCCTATTTACTAACCTAACTTAGTAAGTGAGCAGACTGCAGATGAACCAGGAGTCTGCGTCTGTAACTACAGAGAGTCTCAGCGCATCCCAGCAGCTGTCCTTCAACGACTCGCAGAAGGCCAACTGGTCAAGCCGTGTTCAGACGAGCCAACACCCAGCTGCAACCAGTCCGGCTGTTTCTGCACCTCGCTTCCGTTGTCTGTACTTGTCTTTCCTTCTTCTGTCCTGAAATCTTAACCAACCATGAGGCAGCCCCAGCGTCTCTCTGAATCTGTTCTGATTCTGAGGGCTGCCCGCTTCAATACTTGCTTTTTTGTCTTTTTTCTTGCTCAGTTAATCTGTTAAATTTAATATGTCTAAAGTTTTTCTTATAACAGTTGGAATCAGTTCATTTTAAAATTAAGTCTGCGGTCTCTGCTAGAAACTGTGTTTTCTAACTCGAAACACTTTAGTGGGCATTTGAGGACCCAGATGACCTACATTCTTTGCTGGGTTTCTATGAGATACGGAAACAATATTCATTCCATGAGATTCTTCCTTCACTGAGATATGGAAATCGAGACTCAAGAAGGGTTAAATCACTTCCTGTTACCCAGACAGACCCCGCCCTCTCCCTCATTCTTGAAGTCTTATCAGGCCCCAGACCCCTGTGGATCAGATTGTTGATTTCCTCTCCTGTATCCTGTACCAAAGCCTCTCCAAGAGGCTCTGGTTCCTTGAATGTTCACGTTTTAAGCTGTTCTGAAACGCTAATGCCAGATTTAACTGTCTTGCAGATTCCATTGTGATTGGATTTTGGGTTGGTCTTGCCGTCTTCGTGATTTTCATGTTTTTTGTGCTGACCTTGCTGACCAGGACAGGAGCTCCACACCAAGAGTAAGTTTGTGCTGTTCACAAGTGTCCGTCAAGGCCCACAGGAAACCGAGGAAGTAGAAACTACTGCCCAGGGCTGGGGTTGCTTCGGTGGACGGAGAGAAGGGCCTGGCTATGCATCTGCTGCCCAGACCCAGGCGCCTGTGGGTTGGGACCCCACTTTCCTCCTGACTTTGTGCTTCTTTTATCTTGGGCTTATTTTCAAGTGGACCCTTATAAAATTGGGTTTCTTGGTCCTTTGCTGGCCTGGGTCTAAAGTTTTTCTTTTAACAGTTGGAATCAATTCATTTTAAACTTAAGACGGCGATCTCTTGAAATGTTTATTAGGATGTATTTTCTCCTTATTCCCAAAAGGACTTAGGTGACTCGCTGTATGAGAAATAGTGGAAAAGACAGTGGCACAAATAGAATGAAAAGAGTTTTAAAAAATATTTCAAGAAGCAGAGAAATAGTTGTTCCTGGGGATACACAATTAATTTAATTACTGACAGTGTTCACTAGATTTAACAGAGTTTTCTTGAAAGGAGGGTAAAAAGGGAAACCCTGTGGATTATTTGATTCTCATAACATAGTAGAGAACATTCATGTTGGGCTATGGATTTGTGGAGGTATTTGTTCAGTTATGGAATCTGCAAGATGGCTGACTATGGGATGAGTGCTTCAGCATTTCCACTGCACCCATTCTAAAAGAGTTTGCGATAAAGGGGCTGTTCGCGAGTTGTGGACAGGACAGAGGGCATCCCCAGAGGATGGCGCAGGACCCCAGAGACAGCGACTGAGGGGCAGTCACCACCCTAGATCTCAAGGGGTGGGGAGAGGGGCCATGGCCGGAACTAGGAGTCAGCTGAGCGCTGTGACCTCTCAGGGAAGAAGCCTCAAAATAAAAACCTCACTCTTCCCCTGCCTTCCCGTCTCTCACCATTGCTCCCCTCTGGCTGAACACAACCAGTAGCTAGGGGCTTTATCCAAGAGCCGCCATAAATCCAAAGCCCAATGTTAGTGTCCTCTACCACGCTGTGAGAATTATATCATCTACAGAGCAGGATGGAGAGGGTGGAGAGAGACCTGGGAGAGTGGGCAGGAGACATTTCATACAGATCCTCTCAGCTTTACATTTGGTGTCTCATTACCCCTCGCCGTCCCCACATAGGCTGGCAGCAGCACGCTTTCATGGTTGTGTCTCATCACATAGTCTGTGACGTCTGTTGTTCATTCTTCAACCTGCACGTGAACTTTAAAATAGCCCTGGGAAGAGGGAACAGTTCTGCCCATCACTCGGTTATTTCAAGACGTCAGGGGCTGGAGAAATGTTTTTTAACACAAATATTTTTCATGAAAGGAAAGTATCCTTTCCTTGATATAGAGACATATGGCTGAGAACCTCTTGAACAGCCACTAAAAAGACATAAACACCTGTGCATGCCTTTGCTTCTATTATATATTGGTCCAGAAGTTTGAAAATGTGGTATGGATTGCGAGAGCGAATAAACTCAGGTTGGGGCACATCTCATAGAGTAGTCAGGGAATAATGATGCCCTGTTATCTTCCTTTTCCTCAGAGGGACAGATGGATTTTTGTGCGTTGTTGAAATGAATTTGTGTGATGTGATAGGCAAGTGATTTTACAAATGGGATTACTCGCACAAAATAGAACGTAACTTCCTGTGATGGTTCATTTCATGTGCCAACTATTCTAGATGTTTCTGTGAAGGTATCTTTTTAGATGAGGTTAACACTTAAGTCAGCACACTTTGAGTTAAGCAGGTCACCCTCCAGAGTGTGAGTGGACCATTCAGTTAAAGGCCTCGCGAAAACAAAGACTGACCTCCCTGAGCAGGAAGGGGTTTGGCCAGTGAACTGCACTTGGACTGGAACTGCCACTCTTCCCTGGGTCTCCAGCCTACTGGCCTACTCTACAGATTTTGGACTTGCCCGCTCCCAAGGTTTTGTGAGCCAGTTCCTTAAGTTAACTCTCTCTTTTCAGACACATACACACACACACACACACACACACACACACACACACACCCACTGCATTGGTTTTGTTTCTCTGGAGAACCCTGGCTAATCCACTTCTGTGTGGTGTCATGGTGGCCCTGGGTAGCTGAGACTTGTATTTCCAGCCTTGCTGTTGGCAGTTCGCACCTCCTCTTAGATGGACTCTCTTTTTGATGGCAGTTCTGAACAATGTTTATTCACCCAACAGGGGTCATTGTAACCCTGCATGCTTCTACCAAGATTAAGGAAAAACTCTAACCTTTTACTTTTAATAAAATGATGGATCAGCCTTCGGGGCCACACTTCAAATGCTTCCCTACACAGCCGGAGGCAGCATAAGATATGGCGTAGAAAACTTGAAGAATTAGGTCGAAACACCCTTAGTGAATCTGTTTTAAAAAGCTTCTAGATCTTAGCACACTTGACATTTATTTAGCAAGAGTTTTCTTCTAAAGTAGACATTTTCCCCCAAATAACTGACTTTGAGAGAAACTGGCCAATTTTAAGTTTATCTGTGACAATTAGGAATAGAGGGAGAGGTGATGCCTCACTGAGAATAAACATAAGAGCCATTTTGTTGAGTGTTTGCCGTATGCCAAGGCCCACTGATCACTTAGTGTGTCTAATCTCACCAGGTCCTCACAGGAAGATGAAGTAAATTCCCTAAATGCTCTCACTTTACAGATGAGATAAGTGAGGCTGAGTCACTTGTCTAAGGTTAAAAAAACAAATCTAGAGAGACAGGCCTCAAACTAAAGCCTCTTTGGTGCTGAGGTTCCTTCACTTACCGCTACTCTCAATGATCTCAGATTGGTAATTTTTACTCTCTTCGCTCTGTTGAAAAATGTTAGCAAGCAACCAGATTTGTTTCCTTTTGATGCATACTGCACCAAGCATGGGCTCTGGAGCCGAACATTTCTTATTGAGACGTTGGGCTGGATTCTTAACCTCTCTGTGCTTTAGACTCCTTACACATAGAAATAAAAAAACATGTGCCTCTTAAGATTATTGTCAAGGCAGCAGTGAGCAGCCTGAGGGGCCGTTAGTCCCTGGTGTGAGCTGAAGGGTCTACGTGAAGAGGAAGAGGGAGAAGAAAAGAGAATCTCCCATGGGACAGCCAGGCCCTAAGCGCAGTTTCGACACTGGTCAAAACGTGGCCTTATTCCACCCTTGCTTCCGTGTGTCTGTGTCTTGCAGTGAAACAGTAAGATGAGTCTAGAACAGCAGCTAAGCAGAGAATCCTGGTGATGGGTCAGAAAGACCCTCATGTCTGACTGCTTTACATATTAGGCTCTCTGGGTGGTTTGTCACGAAGATGATTACTTCCTCGAGGAGGACATCAGACAGCATCCTTTTGAAACGTAAAACTCCCACAGTCGAGTTAAGCTACCTGATCGAGTCTGGAAGCTTGGGATGGATGAGTGCTGGACCGACTACTTAAGTTTTTTCTTCATGGAAGCGTTTCAGGGCAGGGTTGAATGGCTCCCGAGGATCTCCTCGTGGCTGACCCATGGCAAGAGTCTGAGCATCCCTTTGATAGCAGGAAGACACATGGTGGCGGATACCACCACTCGAGCCCCAGCTCCTTGAGCTGTGCCCACAACAGACGTCACTAATCGACTGTGTCATCTTCCTGCATAGCCAAGACTTTGCCTCAGAATCATTCTCAAAACAAATCTCCAGGCAGCCACCAGGGCTCCATCACAGTTTACCCGAGAGAGAACATCTGTTTGCCATCCATGGCTGGATTGTCCTCGAACAGTGTCAGGTGGCAGGAGTTGAGATCCATTCAGCTGCACAGAGCCAATGACACCGCAGTAAAATGGGCATTTTTTTTCTCCCTGAAGGTTTCAATTCTGGAATTACTAACTACCCCATGGCTTGGGTTGAGGGAGGGAATGTGCTAAAGGCTAGGCTGAGCTCTCAGCGTAACACAAAAACACTTTCTTGCTTGCTCACACCACATGTGCCGAGGTTGGCAAGGGGCAGACAGAAGCTTCTCTGCTGGGAGCTGCGCTGTCTCCACCCTCAGCCCCCTGGGTTGCTGTGGCCGGAAGGGAAAGAACCCTTGAGCCCTGCCCACGTGGCCCTCATCCCTCCTTCCACCTGACTGCCCCAAGAGAAGTGGGTGTTGGACTGTGCTGTGAAGGCTTCTGCAGAGGGAGAAAGACTGTTAGAAAGCTGACATCACCTTTGTTAAAAGCTTTTAGGCCTAAGAAGCAGCTTAGATGGAGATTATTTTTTCCATGGAATGTATGCTGCTGTGTGGCAGGTGGGGGGGAAGCTCTTATCTGGATTCTTTCAGGACCATGAAGATAAAAGAACCATTTCCTCCTGCTTTCTCAGCTAAGGGGTCATTTACTCAGTATGCTGCCTTGTTAAAGCCTTATGGCCCCATTATCATCCATATGCCAAACTGGGAGTCATGGGAAAGGCTTGGATCTCATTTTTATGTTGACTGTTTTGAGATTTTTAAATAATGATCAAACCATGGGCATTGTATACCTCGTGCACCCTCCTTTTGGAGTCCTTATCCAGGTGGGGGTGTTCTTCATTTAGGGGAGGGCCAGTGTAGGATCTGAATGGAATTACATTCTACCTTGACAAGTAATTGACCTGAATATGGCACTTATTAAAGGATGGGCACATGCAACTAAAAGCTAATAGCATCTCCTCTCTGTAATAAATAAAAAAATAAAAAATTAGCCGGGCGCGGTAGCACACCCATAGTTCCGGCTACCTGGAAGGCTGTGGTGGAAGGATCGCTGGAGCCCAGTGGGTCGAGGCTGGGGTGGCCTTGAGTGTGCCACTGCACTCTAGTCTGGGCGATGGAGTGAGACTCCAACTCAAAAAAAAAAAAAAAGCGAATAGCAGGAAAACGTCAGTGTTCAGAATCTCCGATAGTGACCCTAGCCACAAGGACTAGATGGCAAAATGCAGATGTTGTGAGTGATTCTGGAAGAAGTCCTGTCATTCTGAGGTGTCTACCACTATGAGCAGGTAGAAAACTTGACTATCTTACGTATCTGGTCCAATCGATAAGCCTTTGTTCAGGAGTTATTTTTAATTTCCAATCGATTAAGAGGTGTTTATTGAGTGTTTATTGCCCAAGACTGTGCCAAGGGTATTTCTAAGGTAGTGGAATCTTCTTTGCCCAGATAAACTGACATATTCCTGGCATGTCAGTCTACCAGTGAAAGTGACCCAAAGGCGTTTCTACACAGACAGATGCGTTTGGTCAGAACCTCTGTTAGGGCTCATCGCATGACATAAAGTGCTCCGTAGAGGCTGTGGCTCCGTTAATACTGGTGGTTATTGTTCTCTTCTCACTGGTTAATCACAGATGCTTTCACTCCTAGGATGTCTTTAAAAGCCCATTGGAAGTGACTACTGGAAATACCAGGTGTCCGCAGGCTGGTCTGCCTGCCGTTCTTCTTGAATGGGGCCAACAGTCGGCAGCATGCTGAGACTCAGGTGCAGCTGCAGGCATTTCATTTGTAAAGCTCATCATACATCTGGAAAGTTCCTAGGGGAGTAAACCGGAGCATTACCTGTGTTGTCCCTTTGCAAGTGGAGCGGGGAGGAGTCTGTCCTCCTGGCTTGGTTTGCCTTTAGGGTCACAGAGGAAAGAGCACATCACTGAACACTGGAGTGGCTGTGCCTCTCGCAGGACTCTGGGTTGTGAACAAGCCCACAGAGACAGCCTTTCGGTACGTGATATTTCACGGAGTGCTCACTGAGATCTGATGACCACGAGGCTCCTTGAGGACTACAAAGATAAACAAAATACGGCACATGAGCCTAGAGGAGAGAAAAGGTCCTACACAGATAGCTCTGATACAGGCAGGAAAGGAGCCCTCCTATAAGAACAGATTGGTGAGGTACGGCAGGAGCACAGAGGAGGGATAGATTCTTTCCTATTGGGAGATCAGGGAGTCTCCACGGAGGCAGTGACATTAGAGTTGGACAGTGAACGTATTCGATTTTGACAAATGAGTGGAAAGGCCTGTTAGGTAGAAGGAACAGCATTACCAAAGGCACAAAGGGGGGAGTCCTGAGTGCACTGGGGGCCACTCACATCCTGCCCTGTGTGTCTGGACTGTAGCCGGGGGCTGGTGGGAGAGGACACCAGAAGGGCCAAGGGATGTGAAAGTGAGGGTCTAGAGCATCAGGCAGAAGAGTCTGGGGAGTTGATGAAGGTTTGTGAATAGAAGGTGCCGTGGGAGTGAATGACAACTCCTGTGTGGGTGTCAGAGGACTGGACGAATCCTTGTGTTAGGTGCGCTCTATCCAGGTACAGAGAAGATGTGATATAACCTGTGGTAGAAGAAAAAGCCAAGAACCGGGATGGGCTGAATGGTCTTTTTATTCTGACTGGCGGACTTCAGTGATGTTACAGTCAATAGGTTGAGTCCAAGTTGCATTTCTTATAGCAAGTTGAAAATAAGAGTACAGATTGTCCCCCCCAAAAGTGAGAAAAATGGTTTCAGGGTTCTATCAGAATAAAGAGTTGTAGTTTTCAAAAGTTAGGATGACACAGGAGAGCTTCCTGCAGGAGGTGGCATCTTAGATGATTCATGAAGGGCCAAGAGAAATTAGGCAGGGGGGTTCCAGTTCCAGTGGTGGCAGAATAACTTTGCAGATAACAATGATAATATCTGGACAGAATATAAAAAATGACTCTTGGAAGGCATCCGAGAGTGAACATTGAACACAAGCAGGCAAAAATGAAGGACTTTTGGGTCTTGAAAGAAGGAAACTGAACGAGCTTAAGTCTATGATACATGACTTTCTACCTGAAGTCTTCCAGCTCACAAGCATGGTCTGTCTTTCCATATATGTTCAAGTTTTCTTCCATTTCCCTTTGTGATGTTTTGAAGTTTTCAGAGTACAGGTCTTGAACAGGCTTTGTTAAATTTATTCTTAAGTATTTCTATTTTTTACGCCATTGTGAATGGAGTTACATGTTCATTTTCTTATTGTTCATTACTTGTATGTGGTAATAGGACAATGATTTTTATATAAGGTCAGTTGAGAGGAAATCTTTTTTTGACAATGGTTCTGGAATAACCAAATAAACCAAAGGAATAAAGTGAACCTTGACCCCTGAATCATCACAGATCATGTCCTCAAAGTGAAAGGTCCTGGAACCACTGCACAATAGAACTTTCTGTGACGATAGAAATGTTTTGGTGCTGTCCGATTAGGTCATCACTGGCCATATGTGGCTGTTGAGCATTTTCATTGTGGGAAGTAGGACTGAGAAACCACAGTTTGAATTTTGCTGAATTTGAACTTAAATAGCCACCTATGAGTAGTATATTGTATTGAACAGCATAGTTCTAGAAGAAAGCATAGGAGAATATGACTTTAGGGCAGGCAGTTATTTCTAGAGATGATATAAAAAGCACTAAACATAAAGGAAAAAAGTTGATAAGCTGAACTTAGTTGAAATTTAAAACTTCTGCTCATTAAAAAATATCTTTGGGAAAATGAAAATGCTGAGTCACAGATCGAGAGACAATGTTTGCAATATCTGACAAAGGACTTGTATTTAGAACATATTACAAAACTTCTACAAGTCAATAACAAAAAACAACCCATTTTTAAAAAATGGGCAGAAGACTCCTAGAGACACTTCACTAAGTAAGCTACTAGGCAGTAAGCACGTGAAAAGAGGCCCCTCTGTTATTAGACATCAGAAAAATGCACGTCATGATCACAATGAGATGCCATTTCACTCCCATCAGAATGTCTAACATTAAAATGACCGATAGCAGCAAATGTTGGGAAGGAAGTTGACATGGCTTGGATGTGGTTGGTCCATCCCCAAAACACTCAGGTGGAAATTTGATCCAGCGGAGCCCAGTGGGAGGTTTGGATTATAGGGAACCTTCATGAATGGCTGTTCTCCAAGTAGTCAGTTCTTAGTCTCTTGAGATAAGTTCACTCCCCGGTGAGTGGGTTGGCGTAAAGTCAGGATGTCACTTCACAAGGGTTCGCGTCTCCTTTGACCTTCTCCGCCATGTTGTGACACAGCATGAAGGCTCGTACCAGAAGTCAGGGTCATGCCCTTGATCTTCTTAGATGGCTACATAAACCTCTTTTCTTTATAAATTACCCAGTCTTAGGTGTTCTTTTATAGCAAAACAAAACAGATCAAGACAGAAGTAGAACAACTGCACATCTCATAACTTGTAGTGGGAGCGTTAAATAGTGCAACCACTTACGAAAACTCTTTGCAGTATGTTATAAAGTTTAAGCATACATCTACTGTATGACCTAGTAATTCTATCTACTCTTAGATATTTTCCCAAGAGCAATGGGAACATTATTCATAAAGAGACTTTCCAACAATGTTCATAGCTTTATTCACAACAGTTCCAAGCTGGAAACAATACAAAGGTCCTCCAAAAGGAGAATGAAGAAACAGATTGTAGTATTTTTAGACAATGACTATTACCACGAAAAAAAGATAAACTATTATTAAGTACAACAACATGGATGAATCTCAAAATTATTATGCTGAGCAAAAGAATCCAGTCACAAAGGGCTATATATTGTATGATTCTATTTACATGAATTTCAAGAACAGACTAAGCTGATCTGTGGTGCTAGATAGAAAAACAGACTGCCTGTAGGAAGTGCGATTGACTGAAGTTTAAGATCAGGCAAAACGAATCAGTGGAAAGAGAAATCAGTGCAGTGTTGCCTGAAGGAGATGGAAATAAAATGGAAGGAAACTTTCTAGGAGAAAAGAAGTGAATGTTCTTTATCTTGATTGGGGTGGTGGTTACACGCGTGTATGCATTAATAAAACTCATCAAATTTTATACTTAAGATCTGTGCATTTCACATTTATGTAGTTGGTATGTAAGTTTTACCTAGTAATGGGGTGAATGGTAACTGAATTTAAGCAAGCAGTGTCTGCGATCACAGTTTTTCCCATTGTCATCCTAAACAACAAATAGAGGCTCTCTAAAAGAAAGTGATGTGTATTTGGTAATAGGACATTACAATGGGAATACTCTGTGTATGTATTCTGACAGGTAAGAGAAGACAATAGTTTTTAAAGGAAAAGTGAGGAAGATTACATAATTGTTCTGACATAATAGTTTTTGGCTTCAAGGATCAATATCAAGAGTGGTGCCTGTCCTGGGACAGGCAGTTGCTGGGCAGATGTCCTTGGAAGTATTTTTTTGTGCAGCATCGAGGGTTTTGCAGTCTTTTGTGACGGCTCTTGTTATCAGACATCCGTGCATGAGAACCCTCTCTTCATGGCCCTCCCTGGCTCTCTTTGTCAAGATGTTTTGTTATTTATTTATCTATTTTTAACACAAGTGACTCCATTTTAATTCTGATGACTTTCACAACATACAGGTCCTTTAGTTTATCAGTTGAGGCAAGAAAAGAGAAAAAAAACCTGTACAACGTATTGAGTATTTTACATTTACTGGACTCTAAGAGTCCAGAGATGAACTTTTTGCTGTTCTCAGGAAGGGAGACTCAAGACGCATCGCCCCATTGCTGCACCAAGGTTATCATCGGATAAAGCTAGAGGGGAGTGGAGTGGCCCTGGGAGCACCGGGGTAACCTCAGGGGTGAGGAGCAGGGAAGGCGTCTCAAAAGAGCTTTAGTGTCCTGACTTAGCCTTGGGGAGGGACAAAATGTTCTTGGTCTCTTTTGCTTTAGTTCTCCAGCAGGGGTGGTTAGTGAACCCCAGTTCTTCATTCTGAGGAAATAGAGCTGTGTTACTGCAGAGCTTCTGCACACAGTTGGGTTTCTGGGTCTGCTATCACACCCAGCTGGGGTCCCAGGCAGGCAGAAGAGTGATGTCTGAGAGCTTCCTAGCCCCGGAATCAGGGAATGGGATGGGCCGCAGAAATCTTAATTATGCTTTAGCCAAATACTTGAAGCCCCTCTTTTTCCGAGGTGACATTTTAGCTTCTTAGGTTACAGGTTGCTGGGACATTCATCTCTATTCTCAAACATCTTCTAAACCTGATAGAAGTGACAATTGAGAGAAAATTCGTTTTCTGAAAGACAAGACCATTTAAGTTTGCCTTGAAGCAGAAGTCTTGGGTCTCTAAAGTGATTTTTCTTGAATTCTGATACGTGACATAGTAAATATTGGGCTCTTGTGTGAATCCTTGATCCTCACAACACATTTGTTTAGTGGACAATGAAAGCTGTTAACCAGGCGTATTACTAAGAGGAAAACTTTAGGTTTCTGAGAGGAATCCCTTGCCTAATGTCACCCAGATAACCCTGCTAGGAGATAGATCTGATGGTAAAGCCCTTCAGCGAGCTGGATGGCAGCCCTTCTAGGACCACTGAAGCTCTGAAATCCAGGTGATTTTGATGATTTGGAGGTTAATGATTAGATTTTCCAGACCTGTAAATGGAATCCATGTTCCTCTGCCCCATAAGAATTTGGTCGTAGCCGGGCTCGGTGGCTCAGCCTGTAATCCCGCACCTTGGGAAGCTGAGGTAAGTGGCTCGCCTGAGCCCGCGGGTTCGAGACCCGCCTGGGCAGGTGAAACTTCATCTCTACAATAAAAATCAAAAAAATTAGTCGGGCGTGGTAGCGCACGCCTGTAGTTCCGGCTACTCAGAAGGCCGAGGCGGAAGGATCGCCGGAGCCCAGCAGGTCGAGGCTGCCGTGGCCGGGAGCGGCCACTGCACTCCTGTCTGGGCGACGGAGTGAGACGCCAACTCAAAAAAAAAAAAAGAATTTGGTCATAAGTGCTGTGTCCTGAGTGATAGGAAGGGAAGGGAGAGATTTAAGAACTTGTGGCACTGAAGGGATTACACATTTGCTGAACACACTCCAGAGCCTGGTTTTTGCCATCTTCTGTTATGGATTTAAAAACATGTTCACTCCTGATTCTTACCTGTAAGGAGTCACTTACCGGTGCGGGAGCAGCATTGTGGAAATCTGGAAAGTGTGATAAAAGTAGGTGGAGGATCAGGTTTTTGTACTTGTGGGACAGTTGAGAGTTATTTTACTCATTCATTCATCCATTTATCACCATGGAGCCACTAATTTGTTCTCGTTAAGTGAGTGAAACAACGAGTCAGAAATCTGGGTTTCATTCCCACTCAGATCACAAACTGGTCGAGCAACTTAAGTGAGTAATTTGACTGCTCCTTATGTTAGTTTGCCTATCTACAAGGCGAGTGTAACAATTCTTGCCCTAAATGATTATCCTGGTCACTTTTGAGAAGCAAGTAAGATAAATAGGTATTACAGTGTTTGGACTAATATTCAGCACACACCTGTGAGGTAGTGATGTGTTCAGTCAGACATTATGCAGGCCAGAAGTTCTGAACCTTAGTAAGCGTGATGGTCCTTGGAGAGTCTATGGAAATCCAGATTACTGAGCCTACCTTCAGAAACGCTGAGGGTCTGTGACCCAGGAATCTGCCTTTTAAGAGGCACTTCAGGTAATTCTGATGCAGACAATCCCAAAATCTCACTGAAAAGCACTGCTGTATCTGCGGAATATTGTCAGCAAGGTGTCTGTTTCAGGATTCAGCAGGGCCCCTCATGGGGAAGCTTTTGCCTTGGGGTTATTATTTTTACACACTCAGAAGGGATGTCTCTTATTTCCTGTGTTTGCCCTCGAAGGGACTTAGATTTGACAGGTGCTTACTGGAAACATGCTGGCCTGCCCTCCATGCAGAAAACCGTGCTTCGCATGGGCGTGAGCTGGAGTGTAAGCAGTCTTGTCTTTTCTTTCTCTTTATAGCAACGCAGAGTCTTCAGAGAAGAGATTCAGGATGAACAGCTTTGTGTCAGACTTTGGAAGGCCTCTGGAGCCAGACAAGGCGTTTTCTCGCCAGGGCAACGAGGAGTCCAGGTCTCTCTTTCACTGCTACATCAATGAAGTGGAACACTCGGACAGGACCAAAGCTTGTCAGCAGACCACAGCCTTCGGCAGCGACGTCCAGCTCCAGGAAGCCATCGGAAGTGGCGGGCGGCCAGGGGAGGAGGAGCTCAACAGGCTCACAAAGTTTGACATCCCCAACTTCGTGAACACGGACCAGAACTCCTTTGGAGAGGATGATCTGCTGATTTCGGAGCCGCCTATTGTGCTAGAAAACAAGCCGCTTTCCCAGACCGCCCACAAAGACCTGGACTGAGAAACGTGCTCTGTGAAGTATCTTCCTGAAGATGTGAATTCCGTCTTTGTGTAGCAAGAAGTCCCCATCCACCAAAACTGTGTGTTTGGGAGAGAGAGGCAGAGAGAGAGAGAGCGAGACAGAGGGGGAGACGGACAGAGACAAACAGAAACAGAGACAGAGAGACAAAGTGGGAGATAAAAAGAGAGATACACAGAAATAGAGACAGAAAAGCGAGGACCCTCAGAAGTGAGCTGATTAAACGGAATTTTTTTGCTTTTTAATACTTCAAGTGTGTACATGGTGTCATCTTCCTTATTGTTAAAAAATTTGACCAAATACTCAATGTCTGCCTTCTTGAGTGACGGCTCGCTGGGCTCTAACCTGGCTCTGCCACACCATGCGCCACTCTTGGCAAGTTGCTTTGCCTCTCTGGGCTGCCACATTTGTAAATGTAAGGTGAAGTGTCTGGAGTGACGCTTCCCAGCTCTGCTGTTTTGTAAATTTATGACTTTGCATCCAGATGTGGCTGAGATATACACAAAGCCATGTAGACTAGGGCACTGCTTCCTATCTCTTGATATGGGATCTCCTGAGTCTCTGTCCCTTCCTCTTAACCCTTCACCGAGACAAGGTTCAGTCAGGGGGTCTGAGTGTCTACCAGGATGTCAGGAGACTCATCTGACACAGTCACCGTGACCAACATTTCTGCTGGGTTATGCTGAAACAGCTCTTCTGAGGACCTCCAACCACCCATGCACAAACCTGGGGACAGCTCTGCCCCCCGTCCCCGGAATAAGTACCAATCCATTGTACATCGCATGATGCTTCTGTCCCAAGAAGGTTGTCAGCTGAACGAGAGGCCTTCTGTGCATCTCTCTGTTTGTGTATCTGTGCCACTGGCTACAGAACAAGAAAAATACTGTCTGTCATGCTGTCTGTTAACTTGGTAGATGTGTAGCTAGCTGATGGTCATGTGACCTGGAGCTAAGCTGGTCGGTGGGTTGTAAATACACCACTAACAAATATTCAGGTGGCCTGGATTATGTTAATATGTGGGCAACACAGAGTTGATTTCATGAAGAAATCAAAGCTGCACACTGGGATTAAAGACACCTTAGTTTTGCACACACAATCGGTTGCATGCGTGGCCGGCGGCTAATCTCTGGGTGGCATTTTCATTATGAATTTGTTCACCACCTTTTCTGCTTAAGCTACAAAATAAATGCATTTGACTGCACAGGGATTTTCTCTGGTTCTTTGTTTTCACCCATCCAGTTTTTCATGTCCTGAAAAGCTATACCATGTGTATAATGCCTCCTAACTCTTTGGAGTGGTCAGTGCTGACTCTGTCACTTCTGGGATCCTCGTGATCTGAGTCATGCATGAGATTTCATTTAGGAATTATTCTACTAAAAGAAATCCCTTTCCATAATGCATTTTCTGGAAAATGTTATCCTTTAGGACTCTAACACCAAATAGTAAAACAAGGAGTGGAACATTTTTTTTGTTTTTTGTAATTGACTTTAGCACATTTTTGCAAATAGGTACTTGCTATTTTCATGATTATTTTATGCAAGAGAACAAGAGTACTAAAGAATGCTGATTTTGTTAACTTATACCAATATGACTATTATTGTTCATAATTTACTTAACCAAATATAAATTATGGGCTCGTTCCTACGAAGGGTCAAAACTATTTTGGTGGCATCTTATTTAGAAGTAGATACACAGATCGGAAGACTGAAGGACATTTAAAAGTTGGACAAATACCCATGACTATTGCATCCTTTTTAGGAACTGAATGTCAAGAACTGTGAATGGTCTAAGCTTTGACTCCTCTGGCGAGTTAGCTTGCCACAGTGTCTTCGGTCTTGGCGGTGTCTTCTGGATGCTGCTAGAAGACACAACACTCCCGGGTCAAAGACAACTTCATTGCAACACAGCAGGCTACACGCACTTCACGGTCACGTTGGTTCCTGAGTTTGTTTCCTATTGCTGTCGTGACGAATCGCCACACAGTTAGTAACTTAAAGCAACACAAATTTATTCTTTTATAGTTCTGGAGTAGAAAAGTACCAGTCAGTTTCAGTGGGCTACAGTCAAGGTGTTCCCAGGGCTGTGTCCCATCTGGAGACTTTTGGGAAGAGCCCATTTCTTGCCTTATCCAGCATCCGGAGGTTGGTTGCTCATGGCCTCGTTTCACTGTGAACTCTTCTTCCGTTCATTTCTGTCTCTGACCGTCCTGCCTCTCTCTCTCAAGGACCTTTGTGACCGAAGATCATCTCTCCATCTCAAGTTCCTTCGCTTAACCACATCTGCAAAGTCCCTTTTGCCATGTAAGGCAACATAGGTTTCAAGGATTGGGATGTGGACCTCTTTGGGGAGCTATTCGCCTACCAGTCTTCTCCCTTGGCCCCAAAGGTCCACGTCCACCTCATGTGCAAACTACATTCGCCCCATTATGATATGTTCCAAAGGCTCAACCTATTAATCTTATCAGGTCAGAAGTTCAAAGTCATCTTAATCTTATCAGGTCAAAAGTCCCAAATCTCATTATTTTAAACGTCTATGCCAGTGTCAATGAGATTCTGGTGATTTAACCTAAAGAAAAATTATCTATGGACCTGTAAAACTAGAAAGCAATTTTTTCCCAAAAGACAATGGTGTGGCAAGCATAAAATACTAGTTATAAATACAGTTGTCCCTTGGCGTATGTGGGGGATTGATTTCAGGGCCCCCACCCCCACGGTGTATACCAAAATCCTCATATACTCAAGTCTCTCAGTTGGCCTTGTGGAACCTGTGTTTATAAAAAGTACGTCCTCCATATATGTAGGTCTTGCATCCTAGAAGTATTTTATTTTTGATCTTCATTTACTTGAAAAATAAAAAAGACCCTGCATATAAGTGGGCCCATGCAGTTCAAATCCATGTTCAAAGATCAACTGTATTTCCATTCAAAAAAGGAGGAAATAGAATGAAAAAAAGAATCCCTACCTCCAAGAAATGTCAGGACACAACTGGGAAACTCTGTTAGGTTACAAGGCCTGGAAGTAATCTTCTATGACTTGTGGCTTCATTCTTTGGGCCTAAAGCTTCGCCCTTGGAAGCATCTTTTTTCTTGAAAGGTGGAAGCCATTTGTAGCTGCATGGTTTTATCAGCCTGTTTTCTGCATGCAGAATTTTGGGATTCTGACAGCCTTCTTTTGTCTTGTCCTGATTCTGTCCATTTCAGTTCAAGTTGGCAATGCTTCTCCCGGCATAACATTTTCAAGAACCAGTGGGACTCCTGGGTAAAGCATAGGAATTCATTCCATTAGGCAAGAGACTCCTCTGTCGATCATCTCTGAATAACCCTCTCTCTATTCCTAGCTTGCACTCAAATGGATGAAGGGATCCCTGAGTCATAGTCCTAATTTCCTCAAGAAGACCCCCTAGTGTGATCGAACACTCCAACTTTGTGTCTCTATTGAGACACTAGCAAAAGCTGCCCAGTCACATCCTTGGTTTTCTTTCCAGAGCTTGCGTTCCTGATGGGGAATCTAGTGTCTTTTGCAATCTGAATAGACGGAGAGTTTCCCAAGTCCTGGTTCCCTTTCATGTAACAGTTTTCCCTCCATTTACCTTTTCTTCTTACATTTTACTGTAAGTGGCAAGAAGAAACCAGGCCTCGTCTTTCATGTTCTTCTTGGAAATCTCCTCAGATTTAGCTTTCTACATAATTGCAGGACACAACCCACCTAAGTTTCTGCCACCATGCAAGGATTCCCTTTCCTCTAGTTTTCAAGAACCTGATCCTCATTTCCATCTTACCCTTCACCTGCAGTGCCGTTAATATCCAAATTTCTGCCAGCAGTTTGTTCATGATGATTTAGGTATTCCATGAGATTGTGTGTGTCTTTTTTTCCCTGATCGTGCACACCATTCCCCAAGTCCTCACTAACAGTTATTTACATCCGTACTTCTACTAACAATCTGCTCAAGGAAATTGAGCCATTTTCTGTCATGTTCCTCGTATTCTTCAGCTACTGCCTGTTGCCTAATTCCACATTATAGGTGCTTGTTACAGCAGCAATAGGGAACTATGGTACCAGCTGCCCTTGTCCTCAAGTCTCACAGTGGGGAGATGGGGCTCAGTGAGGTGCCACGCACACAGTGGGCTGGCATCACAGCTGAGCAACCCTGAGCGTAGGGAACCCCGCCTTTGGACAGTGGGCTGCAAGAACACCTGCCTGGCCTTTGCCCCAAAAGGAGACATTACCTTTTTTATGCTGGATAGTAAGCAAATCTGCCCTCTGCTCCAGAGGGAAACATTATCTCCATTTTCCCAGGCTGTTTGCTCTCCAGATGTTGGTGACTCGACAGTTGAGAAAAAAGCTGTCAGTGCCTGTGCTCACCATACATGCAGAAACCTGAGTGGCCCACAGAACTGTCTCCCAAACCTAAAATGACCAGTATTTGGGATTTTTTTTTTTTGAGTTGGAGTCTCACTCTATTGCCCAGGCTGGAGTGCAATGGCATGCTCACGGCCGCCGCATCTCAAGCAATCCTTCCACCTCAGCCTCCTGAGTCACTGAGTAACTGTCACACGCCACCATGCCTAATTTTTTGATTTATTGTAGAGATAAGATCTCACCAAGTTGCCTGTGCTAGCCTTGAACCTCTGGGCTCAGGCAGTCCTTTCGCCTCTGCCTCCCAAAGTGCTGGGATTATAGGTGTGAACCACCGTACCAGGCCCAATCATCTGGAATTTAAAAAAAAAAAGATGGCTTTGAGGAAATTGTAAAAAACAATTAAATGCCCTGAATTTCTCTTTCAGAGATGTACAGCCACCTCAGGTTAAATTCGGTCATTTTTTTTTTCCTTCTGAAAGCTGCCAAGACTTTAACAGAATATGCACTGTGTATGTGAGCTATTTTATCTGCCACTGAAATACTATCTGTCAGTGGTAAAACAGTAATTCGTCGTGCCACCCAGAAATGGAGTATGGGAGAAAGAGATAGTGTTTATGTCTAGGCAGGGGTTTTAGATGTCTTGAGAGAGGCAACTGATGGTAGGCTGGGACCAGAGGTAGGCAGAGGACTGTCTGCTTATTCTTGCGGCAGACGTGTGTGTGGTTTAGAGAAAAATATTCTTGTTTTTCTATGAAAGGCTTTGAATAAATTTTGCTGAAAACTCGGAGTTCCGGGCTAAGAGCACAGCTGTGCAGCTAACTGCACAGCTAGTGAGAAAGCTCCAGAGGAATGTGCCCGACTCAAGAGGTATGTGTTTACATTTCAAGGGAAAACAAGTTCCAGCACCTTGGAGATGTCCCTAGTTCATAAAATCCAGAGGCACCGAGGAGAGATGTATTTGCATCTCCAGGATCCCTTTCATCTGGTCTCGATGGTTTTTCTTCTTCCTATTTTGCCACTTCCTCCTGCAGATAAACAGAGAAACTCTATTTTTCTCAATTCCTTATCTAGACTACAGATTTTGGATATGCAGGAGATTCTGACCCCGTTGGTCTTGTGGCTTCAGGGGTAAGAACTGGAATGTGAGGAACCATGTGGTTATGGTTGGCTGTATAACGCATGAGAATTTAGCCTGACCCCAATCACCTTGGCTGTGCATTCATGACAAAACCAATAAAGATGAATCTTGAAACTTCAGCATAACATTGTGTGAGTCATCCCCAAAACACTTCCTAGATAGCAGAATCGTGTCAAGAGTAGGTGTAAGAAGGTTCATACACAGGCGTCTGCCTGTATAGTATCCTTGGGGCCTAAGAGCCTCCAGTGTGAGCTTGGAAGCACCAGCCTTTGGTTTCCAGTGAAATGCGTGAGAATGCACGGCACTAAAGAAAGAATCAGTCGAGAGACAATTATGACGATAACAGTGTCTTAGGTCAGTTCCACAGAAGCAGAGCCTGGGATGAGGATTTTTGTTGAAGCAATTTAAGGGAGGTGAGCCATGAGAAGGGGAGTGATGGAAACAGCTAGGACAGGGCAAAAGCTAGAAAGAATGTCATCTCAGCGAGGGCCTCACTCTGATCTCACAGGAATCCCTGGGGCACAAACTGTACCACTGAGTCGGTCCCCTCTTTTGGTAGCCCCCCGCCAGTCAAGGTAAGGGGGTTTCCGCTTGGACCAAAGGCAGTTCTTGAGAGAAAAGGGCAGGGGTCAACGTCACCAGCAGCTGGGTCTGGGCACTGGTTAGTAAAGGACATTTATTAGGCACTAAGTGCAGCAGGAAAGAGAGAGAGATCGTGACACCGAGACTATCGTAGGAAGTGGCACTTTATGACGCTGGCCATCCCAGCGGGCCCGAGGGCCTAATGCGTCCAAGTCGGGCGCCCCAGAACCGGAGAAGTGGGGTCTTATACCCTTGTTTAGGTGAGGGATGGGGTCGTGTTGAGTGACTACATACTTCCTTTGGAATTTTATAAGGTTGTATTCAGCAAAATCAGATTTTTCAAAGAACAAATGGTTTCCAGGAACTGCAGGCTTATAAACCGTCAACTTCAGAAGGGGGGTTTTGGGTAAGTCTGTGACTTAGTTACTCTTTTTGCATTTCCATTAAATGGCCAGTCTTTGGGCCATTTGGCCTTTCTTAAACAAAACCTGCCTGGCGCCAGGCCGGGCGGGTCTTTAAAGTTGTAACTTGCCTTTCAAAAGGAAATACCCTGCAGTGGCCTGGAGCGGCCACTGCACTCCAGTCTGGGTGACAGTGAGACTCCAACTCAAAAAAAAAAAAGGAAATACCTCTAACTGCTACCAACCCCCTTCCTGCCGCTGGGCTAGTGGGAGATATTCAGTCAGCCCAGGTGAGGCCAACTACTGATTCCAAATCAGCTACATGTGTTTCTGTGTTTATTCACTCAATCATACAAGAAATATATTTGAGCATTTGCAGCATCCTGTCACACAAGCATGCCAAGGACCATAAGGGATAAAAAAAGCCAAAGGAGGACATGGAGGGTATGAACTTGCACATGTTTAAATAAGCACAGTAGAGTGACTGCAATCGCCTGGATACCACACAAGCAAGACAAAGTAAAGTATACTCAGAATGCACACTTTGAGTACTGATGCAGAAACAGACACTTTTCAGAATAAGACAGGCTTTTGAAGAAAATATTGACGTTTCCACTTGATATGTGGAAAAGATGTGGCGCCGGGAGGCAGGGAGCATCATGGAAACAAGCAATAGAAAATATATTTCCCTGAACCTAGGAATACATCCAAGATATGCAAAACTCTACAGAGAAAAACGAGACCCTGAATGTCAGTAGAACTAAATAAATAAAGAGACCATCCATGTCCCTAGATTGGAGGTAACAGGTCTCAGTCTGGTTTGTGATTCTACACAGTCCCAACCTACAGACTCTCTTCCAGAGCCAGTGCTGCAAGTCACCTGTGGGGCCACACTGAAGTGTGGCATCAATAGTGAATTCCCACCAGGCAGGGCAGAAAGTTCCTGGTGCCCAGCCCAGGCTTGAAGCATAGAACAAGCTTTGGGAAACTTCAGAATAACCCAGGCCTCAGGGCTACCACACCCAGTCAGTGCTTTCCACAGGGATCCATACCCTCCCTCTCTCCCACCAAAGCCTTGTCAGAGCCTGTCTCTCTGGGTTGCCTGTTGGGGCCGCCCACCCTGGCCACCTTGCTGGTCAAAGTGCCTGAGGACTGCCCTACTTCTCTCAGTCTCAGGAGTCCAGCTCTCTGCTCCAGCCCCAAGTCAGCCTGCCTGCTGCAAAGATCTACTTCCAGAAGAGCAGTGGGGACAGGCAGGATGAAGTTTAGAAAGAAGGAGAATCAAAGCTCAGGGGAGTCTGGAAGGGTAGGACCCCTCTTGGGAGGGGGCTTGTGCTGCTTTATGAGAGGGGCTGTCCTTCCATAAAGGTCTCTAAAGCAAGATTCTCCTCAGTTTACCCCAGCAGAGGACCTTAGTCTCATTTTGCCACCTCAGTGAAAGAGCCGCAGAGCCCCATACCAGTCTCCCGGTGAGGGGTGTTGGAGAGGGTGGCACGGCCCCAGCTGCGGGGGAAGGTCCCAGTCCTCTCAGAACAGAAGTAGTGGCAAATGCGATAAAGAGACCAGCTGTGGGAGAGAAATGTCCCTAAGGAAGACGGAGTGGTCAGGAGGAAGGCTGGGCAGAGATGAGGGGCTCATGGAGCCCTGGAGTGAGTGGACCAGGTATAACAACTAACTTGGGACAGAAAAGCTCCCTGATGTGAGGGGAGGGCAGAAGTTTGAGAAGAGGCAAGGTCACCCCCAGGAAGCCAGGTGACCCAGAACACTCTCGAGGAGTGGCTACTCAACGCAGCAGAAGCCATCCCATGAGCCAGGGCAGCTCTCAGAGGCTGCAGGGAATTGGGCAAATTCAAGAACGGAAGATCCACATAAAACGCTGAAAAGGTTTGGGGGTGTGTTTGGGGACAGCACAGTTGATGTGGTTGGGTTTCCAGGGAAGGGAATACATTGTTAAGATGTATGGATTTGGTCTCATCAAGGACAGGAGAGCCAGTCAGGAGAGAAGGGCTGGCAGCAGGAAGAGTGGTCAGTGGCTGCCATCACTCTCTCTCTTTTTTTTTTTACCATTACAAAAGTTTATTTAACAAAAAGTTAAATATGAAAATGTTCATGACCCAATTTTAACATCAAAGTAAAACAGGCCCTTGGGAGAAAGAACATGGACTTCTCTGCTGAAAAGCTATTTATAACGTCGCTCACTTGCTCCCTCCCGAGTGTGGCATGTGCACTCTTGCCTGGCCCTAGGGCCACACCGCTGCCGCGGCCCCAACCCCTGGGACACCCAGTGGCATCATGCCTTCGCTGCCCGAAGGGAAACTAGAGACTAAAGCTGGACACCCGCCACCGCAAAAGCTGGTGGAATGCAGATTGTGCGGAAACACTCACACACCTGTGACAACAAAGAAGAGAAAGACAAGGATAACCAAGAATGGGAAAGCCCCAATCCACCTAAGCAGACTGTGTTCATCTGTGGCGTTATGGCCCGGGGTGACAAAGACTTCCCCCCGGCTGCCACGTAGGTGCCTCAACAAAAGCCCCATGCCTCCACGGACAAGCATCCTTCCACGATTACTCAGCACATGCAGCTACCACGCAAGTGAGCCGGGCTGGACACACCTGCCCCAGCAGGGCCCAGCAGCTGCATCAGATTTGTCCCCAACAAAGAGACCTAACACTTTCTTCAAATACAACTCGGTAGGAAATCTAAGGCAAATCAAAGCACCCTTCCTTTGCCTTCAATTTCCATATTTAAAACTAGAAAAACGAGTCAAACCCCAAACCTGTCTACAGGGAACCTGAGCCAAGTGTCGTGTGAGGATCCTCGTGCCCCAGATGTGCCACTAGCAGAATTTGCCAAAGATCTGAGTCAAACAACAGTAGTGCCTCCATCAAGACAGGCTCCGCCGGGGAAATCAAGGCAAACTTGTGTGTGCCGTTTTTCTTGTGTTTGTATGTGTCTCTAGCCTGTAATAGCTGCCCAAAGGGAAACTAGAGACTAGATATGGACACCCCCCACCGCGAAAGTTGGTGAAATGTGGATTGTGTAGAAACACCCACACACCGGTGACACCAAAGCAGAGAAAGACCAGAAACTATGTAAACGTGAGCGTTCGTGCCAGGAACGAGAATCCAATGGGGACCAGGAACGAGGATCGGTTTTCCAGCGAGAGGGTTACACGGAGTGGTTGCTTGAAACGGCCTGCACCTCCGTTCTAGGCCATGGACACCAAGGTGAGGCACCCAGAGTCGCCGGGAGAGTAAGGGCGCGGTGTGGCGCGCTGGAGACCCGGCGAGGGCCGGTCATTCCTGGGAAACGCATGCAAACACATTTAAACAAACATACATACACACAAAGATTTAACAGCCTTTACCCCCTAACTCTAGCCATGAAATGGCAACAAACTTACCATTCTACAAAAGACACCCAAATTCAAATTATGTTTCTGACAAAATTGG